>JAFELO010000032.1:625700-655828 GCA_017140195.1 Eumaeus atala | reverse complement strand
GCTGGGGGTCTCGGAGGGTCGGCTTTCGTTATCATTCAGCGACGGTGACTCATGCTAATTTATAATGAATCTTAATTATTTATTAATGATGCGTTAAATGTTTCCCCCTACCCTCTGTTTCCTACCTTAGGAAGAGGTAGTGCCATGCCACATAAGAGGAGGTAGTGGAGTTATGACTAGTGTATGAGACAACATCGTCCTATGCAACGGAATTGAGCCGGCACGACCGGGGAGGCACCTCTCGCTCACATAATATCTCCGTAATGAGACATCTTCAGTGACGCGTTTCGTACGGGTTGTGAGTGTACAGTAATTATGTGGATGTTTATGGGCGTCGGCACTCATAAAAATGCTCCGATTACTCGTTTGAACCCCTATTCTACAAAAAATATATATTTTATTGATGAAAACATTATATAATGTTATTATTAATTCATGTCGCATAAAATTTATTTATAGCTATTGGGCAAAAGAAGACAACGTATTTACAAGTTCTCAGATTGTGTTTCAGATTCAGATGCTTAGCACTAATCTCTTATATTGTGAAAAAAAGCTTTTTGTTACACCTGATTCTGAACAAAACTTCGCGTTAAACAAAACTCCATCGCACGGGAGTTATTCATTTCTTCGGGGTAAATGTTCGGATCTATGTTACCATCCTCATCAGTAGGAGGATGACACCTACTGTTGGACGTAGGCACCACCTATGGGTGATTGCTTTAATTGCCATAGGTCACGGTCAGGAGCCATTTGCATGCAGTGGCTCCCCACCGCCTTAACCAAGCCGTTAGTCCACCGGGTAAGAGGCTGTCCAACACCGTCTTGTGACGCGGGGCCGGCACTCGAAAACGAACGAAGTGTTAATTGTAATAATGTTTGGCTTACAAATTTTGTATTAATATTAATATCTCGGACCAGAGCTTATGCTGGGGAAGCAAAGAGAAAATCAAAAGAGCTTCAACAGATTGCCATGATGTCATGGGGAGACGACGCTCTTCCCACAACGAAGTATTTATAATACATATTACCTTCCCAGTAGGGAAGGGCAGCAAGAGGAGATTCCTTACTGCATAAATATATTATAGCTAAGGATGATAAATTATATGATTTTTTTCTCAAACTTTCTGACAAATACAACTATAATACTGATAGGAATGAAGTATTTAGTGTCTAACATTTGTAAATGACTGCAAAAGGTATTAACGCATGTTCCTTACGAGTGAACAAAATGGTTCCAATGTACTATAGGCAAACCTACATATATGAATACTACTCGCGCACTTATATAATGCTGTTTACATTTTATAATGTACTTTGAAAATATAAGTGTATTTTGCAAATAAATACATCGTTTTTTACTTGCTAACTTAGCATATACATAATACGTTACTAGCAAAAAGTCTACCATAAATACACTTTAATATATGCCTATCCCGTGTTCACATAAAGATACGATCGACGTAAATTGTTTAGCTCTCGCGTATGCAAATTCCCACCTCGAATGCTTCCCAAGGTTTTCAATAGAATCGTTTCCTTCGCGAAGTCTCGACGCATGAATGGCGCTACCGCGTACGAGATATTTTTATGTGGCGATATTTTCTGATATCATATTAGTGTTTACATTTCCGTGAGGCTCTCTTGTGAATTGTAAATATTATGTAGTCGCTTTTCTCGCTTTGTGGTTGATGATAGTTTCTATCATAAAAAACGTACATTAAAAGATAAATTTTTATTTTTATTAAAAGATAATTTAGGACACTGTGTAAAAAATGAAGTACAAAAGTGTAAAACAGTAACTGACCAAGCGTAATAATTGTCGCGATCATGTCGCTTACGTATCTTATGCATCTGTCACTCCAGCATCAAGTTTCTTCGGAGTGAACTCCAGTCACAAATCAACACACAACACACCGCGTTTTATATTGTGTTCGCATAAATAATTTAAGGACAAGCTTCATTTCTTTTTAAGTCTCGCTTTTAGCCTTCTGTTGATTATTCATTTTTGTAACGAGGTTTTTACATAGGTAGACAGGATGACAAAAACATGCCTGAAAGTTTGAGGATACGATCAGAAACATCCCTTTCTTTTTCAAAGAAATACTTGCGCATTCGTCGTAACTAATTCATAATTATCATTGTTATTAACGTTACTCTCTTTATATCCACCGCTACGTTGGCCTCTTTTTGTACGGCTCCTGTCACCCATTCACCAGTCTACTTCAACATATGCAAATACTTCAGTAATTATGTCATGTCGCAAACCTTTTGTAAAACACTTAACATTTATAGTGTACCTTTTCAGGACTCACATTTCAAGTATTTTCATGATGTACTCCTTGATTGTAAAGCGAATAATTTCCGTCGTTTCTAATGATGCTGAAACTATTTTGAATGTTCTTACTATTTTCTAAATCTGTACTTAGAACACAAAATCTATAATTCTGTATTTATTATACATAAACACCTCAATAAATATACATTAAATATAGGTAATATAAGAAGCCGAAATTTCCTACACACGGGACGTGAATTTAAATATTATTTGTAGCATGTAGCTTATGATGATGAAACATTAGTTAGCCTCTAATCATCTTCAGTCATAATCTAAATAATAGTAATTAAACTACAGTTGATCCTATAAAGTAATCTTAAAGGGTTCCAGCGCTCATAAGGGAAGGCAGCAAGAGGCCTGCCCTATAGCAGTGGAGTCAGTGTGGCACCACCGAGGAAGCACCTCACGCTTACATGATACTACCGCAAAGCGAAAGCTTTGTTGCGTTTCATGAGGTTTGTGAGTTTCTGATGGCCTACTGGAGGAGAAGATAATATCACTGCGTAACAATAATATGGTACAAAAATGCTGAAAATGATAAAAAACGTTAAAATAATAAAGCGTAAAAGAAATAAATATTTGTATACAATGAAATAATGCCATCGCTGCATTGCACTAATTTAGGACTGGCGTAGCCGTGGTGCTGGAGTGCTGATGTCCTGGGGTGCTGGTGCTGGAGTGCTGCGGTGGTACTTCTCACTCTCACAATAACCGTCGGGCGTTCGAGTGTCTAATAGTAAGGTTATTTTATACCCAAAAAAATCCAATACGGACCTGCCTGCATCAGGAGCAATAAGCAGATGATGTTTAACCCGCTAAGATTAACAATTTTTCTTAATGTTCTATGCTGACGGAAGTGTCCAGTGCAGCTTTATCAGTTACCATAAGACACTTTGGGCGAGGATCTAAATGAGATTGTGGTCGATATCTATCCCCCAATAGACCCCCTCCTCTCCCGCAGATAGAAAGGATCCATTTCGATTGTTACTTACGATTAGCTAAACTAACTATTATTATCTTTTGCCCTTTAACGCGGCGGGTAGCTCGCCCGCAGCAGCTCAAATTGGGCTTGCATTATCTAGGGCTAAATGAGCTAGTTGAAATATGATGACTGGGGAACCGCCCCAACGCTTTCACCACGGGTGGGTGTCATGACCACTGGCAGACTAGCAGCCACAGTGACAATGTACCGCTGGGAGACGGACAACTCCTCCCTCCTTGAAAACTGTAGAGTGGAATGGGCTTTGAAGCATTAATTAGAGAACGTAGTAGACTATGAAATATCATAAGTATAAAAAATAAGCAAAATATCATTAAACGATGTCCTGTTTTACGCCATATTTCTACGTTTCTCTAAGTAAATATCGTGACTACGATTTATCAGACATCAAACACAGAGCACTTGGCATATACTCGTATATCTTAAACACCAGACCACACATTTGCTTGTTATATTACTACGGCAGGTAAAATATATACTCACTTGTTTGTGGCGCAAAAATGAATGCCATTTACAAAAACACAACACCTCATAACGTGAATAAGGGTTAATTTTCCGTGGTGGGTCTTAACTTTATTGCGAACAATCATTCTTGTACTTTTGGACGGAATTTATGAAAGGATTTAATCACGTTATGTCGGATTTTCAATTTTATGTTGTTGTGTACGTAATGTACGTTATTTAGTACAAAATTTGAGGTGGATGACTCCGGTCTGCGTGTAACAAGTCTAGCGAGCGAGTGCGATATCTTCCAACAACTCTTACTTTTGAGGGACACCATGGGGCATAATTACTCAATTTGAGCGCAAGTGTAATTGCGTACGGCATAACACAGTGGTTTACATAAAAGTACCTGGTACTTCACTGTACCGGGTACACACTACTGGTGGTTGTGGCTGATACGTATGTGTTAAGTTGAGAAATAATTCTGGTTTTAAAAAATCGGTACATACGGGTGAATGAGCGGTATAGGAATCAAAATTGAGAGAAAGTATATGAATGTTGAGCCTTTCTTTAATGTAACAATTTATTATTTTCGCTGTTCCATGGACGAGAACATGGAGCGCTAAGAGAAATGTGTACTACCAACTAGCTACTATAGAGTTATCGTGAACATTTAGTACCTAACTAAGTATTGGGTATCGAAATTCTCCATCCATTTTAATTCATGATGATGATGAGATGTATGAAGGATGTATTATGGAACATTTCAAGGATTTGAAATTATCAGGATGTGTTTTAGCCATGATAAATAGTTTTGTTTTGCCTGTACTGTTACATGTGGTGTTGCTCTACGACACTTGTTGATGTGACTATGTGCACTATTTAGGGGATGTTCTGTGTTATATCTTTAATGTATTATGAGATAAATGTTATGTATTAGAGTATCCCATAGTTTCGTATTTACTTAGTGGCTGCGGGTACGGTGTGTATTAAATTTGAACGGTAGGTCTATTGTATGAACGGTGCTGTATGACCTCGAAAAAAATGAGGCGTCGGGGGTAATACCATTGTTCAGGTATTTGTAAATGGTATGTAGTGTATCAATTAAATAATATTTAGTGATGAATTTACATCTAAAGTGATAAAAACTAAAATGTGCCCTTTCCTTCTAACTTTTTAACTACAGATGGAAAAGTTATGGAAAAAATGAAAATATAGAATTTAAGAAACACTTTTGACGATAATTGGTTTGATACATAATCAGCACTCCTCGTAGGCGAGTCCGGTTCGATGTTGGCGTAAAAGAAACCAAATACAAAAGTAAATTATATAGTAATTAAATTATTACGAAGTTTGTGGTAAGCAAATTCTACTTTAAGCGTTTATAAGAAGTTTTTTTTTTTTATAACATTGACGACGCCCGTGAACAATCGCAGTTCGTTACGCACCTCATTCATTATCTCATTCATATTCGTTTCCAATACGTTCATCAATTATCAATCAGAATCGATATCACAGTGTCCCTCGTTTTGTAATCATACGATATTCCACGCTCACACTTGCATGCACCACGCTTCACACAAAATGCGATATGAATAACATTTAGAAGAATAAAATGAAACAATTTTCCACTAGTATCGCGTCAAATATTTCCTTTATGATTAAATCTCCTTTTATGTTTGTTGCTGATGAAATCGCCCGACTTAACAAAGAAATAAAATAAGGCTTTATATGGATTAGAGTATTGTGTGCGCAATATTGAGGGCTCCAGCGTACTAAAGAATATTCAAACTAAACATCGCGGATACAAAATAATACAAAAGTTACTTCCCTTTAGCAGAATTTTATTGAATCCATAGCCTTGACCTGTGATTTGTAATTAGCATAATATTCCATTTTATACGTACTTGTAATGAATGTTATAGTATCTCACTAGGTCCTTCATTATTGTCATCAGCTTTTATCTAGTGCGAATAATGATGATGCGTACTAGTGGTGCTACTTGTTTATGGGTTTACATACATGTATCATTATTAAAGTGCTAAGAAATCTTGTTTCGTTATTGAATTTTGTACTCTATGTAAACAGCATAGAGTACTGTTTTTCTTGATCTATTGTCTGTTTGTGTACTTTTGGATTCAATAAAATAATTAATATATACCTCACATTGTAACATCCTAAGAACTAAGATATTATTATTTCATTAATAAGAAAGTTGATATAACGTTTGCATAGCCATTATAGATGTCACAATTTTGTTACATTTTCTTTTAATAAATGTAATTCATGCCGCGACGTGTGATTTTCATGATTATAACAGTTTTATTGGCATGCTTTCAATTGCCATTGTAAAAAGCTTAGGTCGTTAAAAGTTGTTGACATTATAAAAAGCTTAGGTCGTTAAAAACAAAGTGTAATGTAATGATTCTGATATCGAATACTTCAAGGAGCGTTCATTCAATAACGAATGTAGGGAAATAAATTGCATGTTGTAAGTTGCGTGTTAACAATTTTATGTAATCTCAAATCAATTGTGAATTAGCAATATGTTTGGGCTGTATACTTAGTCTGGCCATAAATAATGTTACAATTAAAAATGAAAAAGTATTACATTTTAAATTAGAATCTGTCATTTCTATACGTTTGTTCGTTTTGCTATCTCAATTTGGCGCCAACATATTGAACAACATTTTGCGATATTAAAATATAGTGGGGTGATAAAGTGGACAGAATCGCTTTGACAGCATAACAAAAAGCAGGTATGGAGCTAAATGCTATATTTGAAACTCTCCAAGCACTTGGTATTAGTCGAATGTTGGTGTACCGGGTTATTAACAGGAATAAACAGACTTCCCCTATTTATGACAGGCAAAAATCTGGCCTTTCGTGTAGTGTCCGTACGAAAAAGGCGGTCAGAACTGTGAAAGATTTCGAAGAAATTCTATCGGAAAGCAGAAGATTTTATCTCGGGAAATGAAGATAGTGCCAAGGACCATACTTTAAGCGTACTGACTTGGGAATTCCATTAAAGGTAAACTGGTAAAATTTCATAACTGATAAATTAGACATGAATATGGTGGTAAAGTCGGAACAAGAACGGAAGCGATATGTAAAATGGAGCCAAGAGTGGAGTTTGTTTTACGGGTGAGATTATTTTTACAATTGAGCATGTTTTAACAAACAAAATAATAGTATTTATGCTGAAAGCTCTAAGGAAGCTCCGAAAACAGGCGACAGAGTGCATCTAGGGCATTATTCGACTTCAGTGATGGTTTGGTGGGGTATTAGCTATAAAGCTATTTTTTTTTAAGATATCAAAACATCGGCACAAGTGTATCAAGACACCACTTCTTGACTTACACAAGGGCAAGGACTCTGAGCACACATGTTCGACTACTAACAGTTTCAACGATACCTTCCGAGTTTTCCAAAAAGGAATAATTCCAATACGATTCGCGATTTGTCTAGCTTAAGTAGTACCTCCGTATCGGTTAGATATTTGAGGCTACCACGCGCGAGTTCTTTCACCCGTCTGAAGATGAAGAGGATTACGGGCCACCCAGTCATGATTCCCTTTATGAGCCATACCTTCACGTCTTCGCCGAGGCCATTGTAGCTACCGCGCGCGTGCTGCCCCAGACGTCAGAGTCGGAGAGGAGTAATATAATAATAAATAAATGAGCTGTTACAAACAGTCTCATATCGGGATGCATCTCCCCCATTTGCGGGAGAAGGGGGGGGGTAAGTCCGTTTTTCGTCCCCAAATCTTGTCTCATCGTAGGACGAGCACTCCAAACAATCCGGTCCGAAGAACACTCATGATCAGGTACTTGAGCCTCTTAATAACACCATGTTCAATAACCACGTCCACCTCGGTCCACGCAATCTTGGTTGGAAGTTGGCGTCTCGGACTTCATCACAGCTGAAGACTGGTCGTCGTCTAGTACCGATCTTAATGGGCTGGATTATAATTTATGGTCAGTATTAGAAAGTAGTTTTCTCTAAACGCCATGATAATACGGAATCCCAAAAATTCTCATCTTTCCAATCAATACGATTGGCACTGAAGATTTTCCCCATGAGAAGATTGTATGCTTCAATTGATAACATGCCTCAACATTTAAACGACTGTGTCACATCCAATAGATACCACTTCGAATAAGATTTTCATATTTTTAATTGTTTAATATTTGTGAATTAAAAAGACACACTGTTAAAGTAATAAATGTTATTTGCATTTTTAAAAAATTATGTTCCTCGTTTCAATATTTATTGCAAGTCTAGCGCTATCACCGGCCCTGGGTGCGGTCCGGTGTTGTATGAGCATTATAGTGCCGAATACGTCTTGAGATCATCGCGAGTGCCATCAGCGCCGCCTTCGGTAAAGTGTTCCGGAACTACAAATCATCGGGTCGCCTCGACGGCTAGTCAGCCTCCTAAGGTAGATAGAAGAAATAGTTAGATATGATATAAAGCTGGTATATGTGCAGTAGTATTGCTTGTTATTAAATAACTACATTCACATGCACAATGTGTCTTGGTTATCTGGATTTCGAAGAAAGCAGAAAAACATACACTTGAAATCCGAATAAAAGTTATTGTGTTTTGTTACCGCGTTACGTGCAGCACTTGAAAGCCAAAATGCCTTTAAGCGGTGTGGGTGACTTGCTTGTCATCTAGTTGAAAGTAAATCAATATATAATTAAATATTATTATTATATTATTCAATCAATCAATCAATATCACCCTTTATCAGTCCACTGCTGGACATAGGCCTCTTTCAATGGACGCCAAGAGGACCAATCTCTTGCTACTCGCATCCATCCCGGACCGGCTACTACACGGAGGTCGTCTTCACACCTGGTGGACAGTCGACCAACACTTCTTTTTCCTAAACGCAGCCTCCACTCCAGAACCTTACTGGCCCATCTGCCATCTGTTCTTCTGAGTCTGTGATCAGACCATGGCCACTTCAGCGAGCTTATTCGTCGCGTGTTATCGGATACCTTAGTTCTCTGCCGTTATACATGTCCCCCACAGTGGTTAGTCTCTATGAAGATGGCCGCCGTGGTTGAATCTCGCTATTATATTATGTATTGAATTCTTTAAATTATACACAACGTGGTCGTATCAGACTTGCGCAATGCTCCCAGGTGTAATACCTGGGAGAATTGCGCAAGTCTGAATTTACGTATTTAGACAAGTCTTTCAAACAGAAAGTATGCACCTATATAGCCCGCAACATACAACCTTTTTATTTTAATTTACGTTTATCAGTCCAGTCAGGGGTGTGTAGTATGGTTTCGCGTCCGTAGGGGTCACCTAACCACAACCCTACACGTACCTCCAGGGTAGTATTAAATGAACAACAACGGTTAACTAACCTGTCACCGGTGGCCTATACAGCTCCCATGTTGTAGGCAGGAAATGACCCACACACCCCGCAACCTACCAAGATCGCGAATCTTGGCTTAATTGCTTGGATTACGAGGAATAAAACCTCTTTAAATAAGTATCCAAATCTTAGTGGTGTGGATCGTGCCGAAAAGATGTATGAATAAATAATAAAAAATCAGTAACTAGCGCCAACCTCGACGAATCCGGCAAACGTAGTTGTATTTGCCTTCTCACAGGGATGGGCGTAACCCTATGTGCGTCCACTTAAACGGATCCTACTCGTGGGAATCAAAATTAATACTAAACAAAAATCTCCAATAAACCTCAACATACTACAACAAGAAGTAAACCAAACGGTTACTAACCAGCAAGCCTTTCTAAGGAACTATCTTGAAGCAAAAACACGTTTTCCAGCTCAATCCTCGCTGCTAACTGGCGTGGATAATGATACAGTACCGTCAAAGAAATAAACCTATTCTATGAGAGACACATCACTGACTCAAAAATCACCAGCACCGTGGGAACGAGTCCCTGTTAGTAAAAAACACAAATATTGGAATGAACCTACATATCCTGGACGCATTCACTGCTCACAAGCTTTGCTAGGCTATCTTCTGATTTAGCGGAAGACCTTTCTGTTAAACTGAAATCTCCAAGCAAGCCTCCACTCATAATATCTCAAGGTGTTATCGGACATACCTTCTCCAGAAAAGACACAAAATGTCACCGAGTGGTCATTAAGAACCTTCATCACACCACACCTCACCATGCTATCACAGAAGCAATTGTAAACACCGGGAATAAAATAGGAGGAGAAATTATAAACGCTCGCTATGGTTCCAGCAAAACCCCAAACTGTACATTCTTTGTCAACCTCGAATCATGCATAAACAACAAAGCAGTAAAGTCAATCCAGTACATATATCATCAACGTGTAACTATTGAGGAAACACGCAAATTAACAACAATAGTACATTGTTAGCGCTGTCAACAACCCTGACACTCTAAAAATAATTGCAAGCAGCCTTTTCATTGCTTAAAATTTGCCAAAGGACATGATACCATTAAATGCCCTAAAAAGTACCGGAACTCACCAGCGAAATGTGCATTGTGTCTCCAAGATCACCGCGCTAACTTCAAAGGCTGTCAGGTTTACAGAGAGATCTTAGCTAGGAAAATAAAAGGAACTAGGCGAAAACTGTATTCGGATGACATCGGGCCGGATTCAACGCCCACTGCAAACAGAAATCATCGGACACAATACTCTAACGAACGAACAACAACCCAGTAAATTTTAACGCCTCCTAATACGACAAAGTGAAAAAATTGACATTATCCTTCAACAGATGGGTACCCTAATGGGGCTATTGACAACAATAATCACCAAAGTAGTTCCAGATTGATTATGGAACGTCAACGGACTCTCCCCAAATCTCCAGTAGCTAGAAACTTTACTTTTATATAACAAAATCGACGTAGCACTCATATCAGACCCATACTACCATACGCAGTTTTTTCTCAATCAACGGATACCATGTATATAGCACCCGTCATCGTGATGGCACTGCCTATGCTGGATCTTATGCTTTTTGCTTTTGAAAAAGCTGAGGCTTTTGCCTATTATCTGTCTTGTGTACTTCGACCTAATGTTGCAAACGATGGAAGTGACGAATGTGAACTCAACACTAGCTATTATATACCATTAATATAGATTATGTCGAGATCTTCAAATGTCTTTACTTCTAGAGCCGACGTCTCCCAGAGAAATTGTACGAATGATTCGGTTCTTACCCTCCAAGAGGGCCCCTGATTTTGACCTGATAACTCCCATGCTGTTCAAGGAACAGTCTAGAAAATTTATTACGTTATTAGCTTGTCTTTTTAATGCCATTTTTAGATTAAATAGCTTCTCGGCGCCCTGAAAGGTCTCACTGATTATTATGGTACAGAAACCTAGAAAACCTGCCCAAGATGTAACAACATATCGACCGATCAGCCTGATAATACAGGGGGTATTGTCAGAACTCTGGGAAAGAATATTTCTAGTCCGATTACAATCACAAATGGATGGATGTGACATCATACCTGCTCATCACTTTGGCTTCCGTAAATCACATTCTACGATTGAACAAGTTCATCGAGTTCATGGTATTCATACGACAGTGCTTCAAACGTAAGCAATACTGTTCGGCCGCCTTCTTGGACGTATAACAAGCTTTCGATAGAGTCTGGCATAAAGGCCTCTACTCTGTAAAATAAAACAAGTATTACCTCACTCTTTCTTTAACATGCTGGCCTCATACCTAGATGAAAGGATAAACCAAGTAAGGCATGGTGATGCTACATCCGACTTTTACAACATAGCGGCAGGAGTATCACAGGGTTCAGTGCTTGGCCCGATTATCTAGAACATATATATTTACGACATACCAACATCAGATAAAGTAGCAGTGGCTACCTATGCGGATGACATTGCCTATCGTCACAGATCAACTGAATCAGCCAGGCAACAGTTGCAAGATATACAAAACAGCTCATACCGCTGGCTGGTGAAATATAGAATAAAAGCCAGCGCTTCAAAGTCAAATCATATTACCTTCAGTATAAACAGATAGAGATACATACCCCCGGTTCAACTAGGCAATGATATCTTTCCACACCGTGAATGTGTTAGTATTTGGGATTTCACATAGACCGCCGATTAAATTGGAAGACCCATATAAAATACAAATGCAATGAAATGAATATGAAATTCAAAAACTTGTACTGGCTAATAGCACGGCAATCAACTCTTTCCCTCGAAAACAAATTACTACTATACAATGTAGTAATTAAGCCTGTATGCTCAAAAGCAATATAATGTGTCTACAAAGAGCACAGACCGCTATTTTGCAAACCATTGTAAGCGGACCCTGGTTTGCCCGTAATGGTGAAATACATGCCTATCTAATTATGCCTATCTGCCTATCATAGACGAAGTAATAAAAGAGTACATAAAACGCTACGCTGCGCGCCTAGCCATTCACCCAAATCCTTGGCCTTTGTTTTCTTATTAACTTCCTTGATTCATCCCAAGCCGTGAAAAGACTGCAAATATATATATATATATATATATATATATATATATATCACCTTATGATGGAGTGTCGCCTTCCCTGAAGTGGTTATTTATTCGAATCATTCGTCCGTTATACGTAGCCAGGTCAAATCGGTGGTAGCGATCCGTAGCTCGGAGATTCTTATCGCCCCTTGTTCCACTGTTACCGTGGTCGCTACTGTGACCAGGACTAGTGAACCTACCGGGAACTAGGGGCCGAATTTTGCTGTTGTCGTCCATTGAAGGTGAGTGTTCGTAATTGCCCCGCCAAGCAGGCGGATTGGCAATGGTAGATTTGGTAGGGGGGTCTTTGCACTCCTCTTATAAGAAGAGGGGGTTTAGCTATCAGGAGGAGGAATCGCTCTCGGTACCCATCTTATAAGAAGAGGGGACCTAAGAGCAACAGGAGATGGCGCTTTTGCGCACGGGGCAAGGGGCTAGGATGTGAATCTAGCCCTATTGTACTGTCTCAAAGTGGGTGGGTTGTCCTGTAGTGTTGGGCAACCCCATCTGTGGAGGTGGAGTTGGTCCCTTAGGGGGCTGACTATGATTGTCGTTCCGGGGCACCTCACCAAGGGCGGTACTGATGGCACTCGCGGTGGTTTTTGTGGGTATTCGGTACTATCATGTGCCGCGAGTCCCACAAATCACTGGACCCTACCCAGGGCTGGTGAATACGCGAAAATGCGTTTCCCCGCGTCAACAAAAAAAAAAGAGACTTCGGGCCGACGCCACTGCTGCCTGTCGCCGATCCGACTGATGGTACCGCCATCACTCGGCTCGACCGCTGTCCGCTGCTCCCGTCTACTTCACTGTCACTTTGAGTCAGACGGGACACCAAACAATCAGGTCGCTAATTTTGCTAAATACTGAAGAATATATAGCAGTTCGGTATTATAAAAATCCTATTGACCTATAGGATAAAATCTTTTCAATTTCAACAAATCACTTTACCACATTCTTTTTTGTATTGATATTATAGGAGCTCTAAAGGTATCATTATTTTATAAGAAAAATGTTTACACGCTGAAAACAAAATGAGCAGATCACAACGAACACGCCACGAACATTTGCATACATATTGCCTGAGCCCAACCCATCAGATGCGATGAATTTTAAAATTGTACTCTATTACCGCTTGACTTACGTTAAGGTTATGAAGTGTTCGCAGAATAGACAAGGCTTAATATGCCGACTTCACGGGTAAATAATATGTATAACGAGAAATGTTCACACCCACAAAGTAACACATAATGAAGTAGTAGAAGCCTAATCGAGGTGCAATGATATAGGATACCAAAGCAGCATGAATGTCTAATCGGAGTGACCACCCGGGTACATCTCAGTAGCTTAAATTACAGGCGTATACTGACAGCCATAGTGTCGCATTTCATGCGTTTTTTTAGAGTCAGGTTCGCTGGATGGATGGGACGAAGAAGCGCACCGCTTCTGCATATCTGTGCAAAAATTGAAGTTGTCTTTTTATAAAATATTCTCATGTTTTCATAGTGATGTCTTAAGTTTAGACGAATGTTACTCAAATACAATAAAACTACTTTTACCTACTGACTAACATACGCAGTGTACTCGTGACCATGGTTTCTGTAAGGCGTCAGAAACGTCGAGCTGGTTAAATAATTAACCCTTAAATGCATGTTTTTATTGTGGCCTGGTGGTTATTTAGGTACATATAGCATAAAAGATAATGAAAAAAATCTGGTATAAAAAAGGTATTTTTATGGAAAAGTACGTATGTAGACAATTGGCAACACTATGCGTTAAGTACTAAATTTATGCTTACGTATTTATAAGGGCCTATAAAGCAACTTAATCTAAAAATAAATTATATACAGACTATTTTATGCAAAATACAACAAAACAGTTTCGATTTTTAGTATGACACAATGCCACCTTACTTTTAGTACACTCAGTCCGCGAATCTGATTTATAATCACCTAGTGTCATAGTTCGGGTGGTGTCTTTTTATAAAGTACCCATGAATTTATTACCGCCGTGTCTATCATATGACAAAACAATCGAAAGTATCATTTTTGACTATTGATTCGAATTTTGTAGCGGTCCAAATAACTTTCCACCAAATCTACTCCACCCATGTGGGCATTGTAATCTTTTACAATTTTTGGAAAGGCATCACAGACTTTTTTTTTATTTTCGAATCTGCTGACAGTCTCAACTGGTTCGGAACCAGCATAAGTAGATACCAACCTGGCAATCTTATTATCCTTACAACAACTAACCGAGATACCACATCTTCATAGTCTGCAACGAGTTCCTCATATGATCCCCTTGGAATCTGTCCTTCATGAAATATTTTACTACCGGTAACATACTGGTCTTACCGAGGTTCCTCTGAATTGGGCCCAGTGCATATATACCTTGGGGGGAAAGGTCTATGTTACCTGTAAAACTTATGCGGTCTTCGCTAAATTCCAAATTGCCTTTTTTTTCGTATAAGTGGCGTATCTTGTTACCTCTAGGCCGCTCACCAACGATACCTGATAGTGATTGACTAATTGAAGGCCCTGGGACTAAAAACTCATCCGGTAGATGTTCTTCTTCAATAGCTAAATCAAGATTTGTATTGATGATTTGTACTGATCTTTTTATGCATCTTCTAAATTCTGCATCAGATCATTCGAGTATTAATCTATGTCATTTTCATCTCATATAGACTTTCCATCTCCAAAAACGTCTCCATTTTCGAGAACTGGTAAAATATTACTATACTATATAATATACACAATATCTTGCTCTGCCAACCGCTTAGACATTCTAAAAAGTAAAAAAAATAATAGCACAAATCCCAAATTCAATAGAATAATTAGCATGTACATAATATGAATTAATAATAATATATTACCTAATAGGAGTTGAGAATATATATTTTATATAAGAAATGGCACACATATACCAATGCATACAAAATTATGGAGCCGTCGAAACTTGCATAATTACTTTTTTGGCACTCAATATATTTATTATCTATGGTCGTCAGAGTGCGTTTGTAAAATACATACCACATGATTTCAATAAAATAATGTGAAACGTGGTATGTATTTGCTGTAGCTTTGGCAACAAGATGTATAGTTTTAGGGTCAATTCATACTAGCGCAGAGTCGAAGCGCATCGAAGCGTCAATCCGAAACTTAATATAGCAAATTCACCCTTATTTCCACAATGTAATGCACATATTTCTTCCTCAAAAAAAAAAAGACGCGCGATTTCACGCGCATTCGAGGGAGTTCGCGCGCCTGCGCGCGAGCAACTCTGATTGGTGCGCGCGCATTCGCGCGAAGCCAAGCGACTATTAGACGAACTACGCGCCGTCTGGTCAGTCGGCAATCGGAATCGTACGGAAACTGTCTTGTGTCGAAGTGAATCACAATGGAAAACGACGAGAAACATCATAGCAAGATCAATGTCAACAATTTTATAGGAGTTTCAACAACGAGATTCAACTGGCAACTGGTGTCCATCACTAATGCCATGAAAAAGCGCGCATTCTCGCGCTAATTCACGCGAATACGCGCGCATTCGTGCGACTTCGCTTTGATTGTGAGGAATTTGGCGCTTCGATGCGCTTCGACTCTGCGCAAGTATGAATTGACCCTTATTGTAATCTTCATGTTTTGTTTTTATACGATATATTTGTTTTTACTTAAAGTAAATTAATCATTAATATTTAACATGTTGTACAGGAATTGTAATAATGATCCCTTTTCTAATATAATCAATCGGAGACTCGATAGAGTTTATGATTACACCCTAGTTGTTGTAAAATGTATTTTTTTCTGTCTGTTGTGATTAATAAAGAAAAAAGAATTAAAAAATCACAATAACAGTAATAAAAGTTTGCACAAAATAAATCATTGGAGCACAGTTTGTAGTCAACACCGATCACTACAACAACACCGTCACACCTACTTCTTAACTCCTGAATATTATTCATAACTTGAAAAATAACATTTACTATTAAATCCAGCCCGGAAATCGAACCTGAACCTACATCAGCCTGATCTGACCAGCTGCAGATCGTATTTAACACACATCATTATTATTCGCAATCGATAAAAGCTGATGAAAATAATGAAGTACCTAATGAGACACTATAATATTATAAGTACGTATGAAATAGAATATTATTCTATTTACAAATCACAAGTCAAATGCCACAGAACTTAGGGCTATTGGTTCAATAAATTTCGGCTTAAGTGAAGTAGCTTTAGTATTACGAATATTTTGTATTAAAAAATATTCAGTTTCAATATTCTTTAGTACGCTGGAGCTCTTATTATTACGCACACAATAATCTAATCCGTCTTAAAGCCGTATTGTATTTCTTTGTCCCGTCAGACGCTTTCATCTGCAAAAAACATAAAGGACATTTAGTCATAAAGGAAACATTAGACGCGAACCTTTACTGGTGGTAAATTGTTTCATTTTGTTCTTCTAAGTATGTTTCAAAACAAGTTTTGCCTCTCACCAGTTGTTGAGAAAAAAAAATCCTTTTCTGTGATAAAAATCTTTCCTTTTTCACATTTACTGCACGATGTTTATGAGTCGGTCAATTCTGTAGCCGGTCGAGTGGCGTGTGGTGTAAGTGTGAATGTGTCACATGACAGCTGAATTGGGCCGATTTGACCGGGGTACACCTCGTTCATGAGGTGGTACAGTAAGATGAGAAAAATGATGAGGTGAAGGATGATACCGCCGCTGACAGCGGTGCTGTCGCGTTTCATGTGGTTCTTAAGTTTGTGGTGGCCGTGGCGTTGGGGTTCTGCAAACAGGGTTGAATCGGGAAACCTTGGGTGCAGCGAAATTAACCGAGGAGCCTTTTTATAGGAAGAGGGCACTTTGTACCCCACTTATAAGAAGAGGGATACGAGGCGGTACTTTTGCACAAAGGACAAGGGGCGAGGATGGGATCACCACTCCATTGCACTACCCCAAATTTGGTTGGGTTATCCTTCGGTGCGCGACAACCCCATCTGTGGAGGTGGCGTCAGTCTCTTAGGGGTCTGACTAGCCGCCGAGGTGACCTGGTGCTTTGTTGTTCCGGGTCACCTCACCAAAGGCGGCACCGATGGCACTCACGTTAGTTTTTATGGGTATTCGGAAAGATAATGTGCCGTGAGCCCAACTCACCACTGGACCACTTCTAAGGCCAGTGAAGGCGCATATTTTTTTTCGTTTCTCCGTTTCAACGAAAAAAGGGTGTAGCCATTAAAATAAAGAAGAATTCAGAGATTTTTCATTCAAAGGATGTTACTAAAAATGCATTTCTCATAAAAATTTACTCAAAATAATGAAATTGAACTGGCAGTTGATGGGGAATTCGCTAATTTATGAATTTCAAATATGAAATTCTAATGAACATATTACACCGACGCCGACGTGAGGGACACGTGAAGGGAACTAGAGGACAGCGGTGAACTGAGTGATATAATAATTATTATAGAGAAGCTTATTAATCACTTTGTATGATTAATTGTGGGTACTGGGGATAGTAAAATATGACTATATCCATGAATATATCCTTAAATGTATATTTTGTGCGAAGTGACACCCATATGCCGCCGCTGGAAACTCAACTGGAATAAAACCCGATATAATAGCTGTTCCAATGCTGCTATACCAGGTTACCAGGTTAGCAGAATACAATGAGAAGGGTTACTCCGTAATTAATTACCTCAATATGTTACATCGACCGTTTGATTGTGTTTGAAACAATAATCCTCGGAGACAAATAAAATCACATAAAAATATCGCCGTCCCTGATCCGATAAACGGGACAGTTCCCAGCCGCGAACATCAGACCGGAACACGTTAATTTGTTTCACGGTTACACAGTAATAACCCTTAGATAATGCCGCTGCAAGTTGAAAGTACCACTCTTATTCTATCTTGTGTGTGTGTGTGTGTGTGTGTGTGTGTGTGTGTGTGTGTGTGTGTGTGTGTGTGTGTGTGTGTGTGTGTGTGTGTATGTGTGTGTGTGTGTGTGTGTGTGTGTGCGTGTGTGTGCGTGTATGTGTGTGTGTGTGTGTGTTGCGAGTAGGCACTACAATGTGCCGCAAGCCCCATACACTATTGGACCACACGCAAGGCCAGTGAAGGCGCGTAAATGCGTTTCCCCGCGTTGGGCTTAGTCGATCTCCCACTTAATTTATTAACACTGACGATTGGGCAACTTTTCGGTTGCCGTTGCATAAAGACTTCAACAAGAAATGAAAACGACACCATCACACCACAGTAACAACATAAAAATAAACCAACTAGGACTTTCTATGTGGAAATATAATTATTCAAAATGAAAGCGATGATATATATGATAATGAGAGCTTCTTGTCAAGTGCAAGTGTAAGTAAAATAATTGCTCCTATGGGATAAATATATCACGAGGGCACAGCTAGTTGAAAAAAAGTGAAATTAAATTGTTATGGTTTCTTATAAATTATTAATTAATGATTTAAAAATTGAAATTACAACAGTAACAAACGTTAATGTTTCGGTATTTAGAAAAGAAATAAGATTTTACACGACGCAGGAAATGATTTGTTAAGCAAATTTCTTAATCATGCTAATTTACTTTTAACGTTCACCGGAAAGGCATATCATTTCGCTTAAGGCTAAGTGCCAAAGTAATTTATGAATCAGATTCTTGTAATATCAAACATCGAAAACATTAAATTATTACTTTTATATCGAGTAAATCGGAATATAATAAGTGTGATGTATCAAAGGCTTCTTAAAAAATTTATACTCTGTTTAAATAAAACACTTAATATATTTCTCTCAAATGTCAAAAAAAAATTGTGTCTTGTTTAAGAAGAATGTGTAAGCACATTATGAATGTTAATTTATTTGTTTCCTATTTCTTATTTGTAAATTATTTATTTTGCTGTACATAGCGGGCGTGTTAGCTAGGCTGCGACGAAATAGCATATCCAGACGTTTTTCAGAAGGACAATTCTAGTCCCTACGCTGTGGCTAGGAGCTGGCTTTAACGAGATTGCCAAGAGCGCCTTCTAAAGCGACAAGTTCACGTCAAATGGCTCCGGTGATACTAGCACTTCCACTCCACGGCTCGCTTGGCTTAACGAGAATGAGGTAAATAAATTAATGAAGCATTAAGACTCCTTATAAATTATAAATACTCATTTATGCTGTTCATACTATACATACTTTTAACAAACATTCATAAAAATGAAAATAAAACTTTATATTTTCTCTCATTAATTTTAACTTAAATATAAAGGTAGAGAGTAATAAAATCAACGGGCTGAGTAAGAAGTTTAAGTAGCTTAAAGCTAACCAATTAATCAAAGCAAATCGAATTATAACCAATTCGTAAGTAATTAGAAACGTTAATCAAAAAGAAAGACACAAAGTGATGTATGATGCAAATGAGCAGGTAGTTCTGATGACTACCGACCGAAGTAGGACAGCAAGGCAAGGGGCCTTGCTGTCCTACTTCCCTCCACATTTCCCCTTCTTGGGCCAACATTAACACAAGTTTCACGCTTTCTGTTTTTGGAATACGTCCAAACCCCCATGATGAATAATGATTCGCTAAGAAGTTTCTCTTTTTGAGAAGGCTTCGTTTCTGTGTGCGCTCTTATATAATTGAAAACATATTTCAACTATTTGGCACTTTTATGATTTTAACAGGTGTCTAAGTCCTAAATTGTGTCGGCAAAGGGCAAAACTAAAGATGAAAATTATCATTATAAAAAATTATGAACGTCAATAGACCTTAACGAATTATTGTAAAAAGTTTGCTCATCAGTATTTAGGGTACTACAGATAAACGTCAAAAATTTCCACCGCCACTAGTATTAATATAAATAGACTTATGCACATGCTTAGCCTCGGCTTGCTTTTACTATTTCTTCCGCTTCTCGTAAAACATGGTTGTGTTGGACGAAACAAAGTAACAACTGTTAGTTTTAATTTTCTTATAGGTCAACTCTGAATTTCAACACAATTAGAAGTGGTAGGGTCAGCATATATCGCTGCCGAGCAAATCTTTTCAGTTTTAATTTAGAAATTGGTGTCTTGGGGATAAAGTCGGCTCTGTACAGAAATTAGTAGAGTGTTACAATCTTGTTGCTGAAACTCTTCAGGAGAGTGCGGCATAGCGAAGTTAAAACGTCCCGTAAATGTTATAACGACGAGAAATTATAGTTACGTTGTTGTCATTTGTGCGGTTAGTTTATAACAGTTACAACTAGCTCATCAAGGAAAGACTTGTTAAAGAAATATTTTTATTAAAATGATTACAATTATAAATAAGGACTATCTAGATATTATATTTGAAAATATTGAACCTTGGCTAATTCAGATAAATCTTACGACTGAGGTAGATTGTACGTACGTACTTTGAAAAAATATGTGACAATTATGATTAATTACAATAAAACTACCTTTACGGATTCTATCGCGATTTATTTAATTATTTAACTAGTCCAACGTTTCAGAAGCTTTATAGCAACCATGATCACGGATAAACAGAGATGACAGACGTCCTGATACTACAAGTTTTTAAAACTAAACATCACACCTCAAGACAGCAAGATATAATAAGTACTGTTTGCGTTAAACGGAACAACTAAAACTATGATTCTTCGGGTTCTCTTTAAAAACATGACAGATGACAGATGTCCTGACATCTGTTATCTCAGTCTACCCGTGACAATGTTTGCTGTATAGTTCGTGAAACGTCGGGCTAGTTAAATAATTAAATAAACCGCGATACAATCCGTAGAATTGATATCAATTTATTTGTCCAGTAGACAGTATACAACGCAATGTTAAGTTTCGTTTTAGATGTCCCTTTGCGGATACACCCTACCACGGATTATCGTAAATGTTTTCTGCCTGTATATTTTTGTCGCTGGCGCAAACGACACCCATGGACCGAGGACTATAATAGTATTATAGTCGTCGGACCATGGGTATCGCTTTGGTGTGCTAGAAGTGCAGGCTGATGAAATATGTGTAACAATGGTATTACCCATTTCTATTTCTTTTCATCAAAATATACTGTTGGATGTCATTTAAGTCATATGATAATTGGACGCGCTCTGCTACAAAATTATCGCTATTAAGTTTCAGTTCAACAACTATTTGATGCTCGCCCACCGAACCAAGAAGATATAAATAACTAAAACCTCAAAACTATGTGATATTACGGGTAATTCACGTTTACTGCACACACTTCGAGCGTCTGTTGACGACCTGGCTCTTACATCAAACAGTTCAACACACATGTAGCATTCACTCGTAAGAATAGGACAAGCGAACTGAATGCAGCTGAATGAGTTTCAACGTTCTCATACACATAGCGAGTCAGTGTGCATATGTGTGAGAGTATTATCTGTGTCTGCTACTGAAAGTAAGAGTCTAGTAAGAAGAAATGTCACTGCTGTATTACAGACAAATGACGTAGACACAATCACTACTTGCATGATAGCGGCGTCAATAGCCATTTTATGTTGTGTGGCGAAACACCCATTTTGTACAATTTGTGAGTCTCTGGTGGCTGATTGATGGGCTAGAGCAAATTAGGGCTTATTAACTGGATAACCACTGAATGTGCGGTTGTTCATGTGCATCTGTAGCCAGCCTATTGACTGTTTATTTGTCGTCTATTCCATAAAAAAACACGAAGGAAGAGGTAGAGCAGCAGCATAGGACGAGGCAGTGCCATGCATGGTGCATGACACTACATCCTCCTATGCAACGGAATTGGGCCGGCACGACCGAGGAGGTAACTATCACCGGGGGGGGGGGGGCAACATAATATCGCCGTAAATTGACATCTTCAGTGTCGCGTTATCCGTAGTATCCGGTGGCCCCTTGGGGGAAGGAGGGCTGCGCATGGGCATAGTAATTGTGTGGATGTTCATGGGCGTCGGTAGTCGTAAAAATATTCCAATTTCTCGTTTGCCCCCTTTTGTATAAAAAAACACACAATTTGTTTACACAGGTGTTTCCATCACACATACATTGAAACTTAAATGAAATAAGCGAGCGCTAAATGAATGAGGAGGAGTGAATGACTGATCAGCACAGACAGACAGGAACGGCATAGCACATATGTAACATAACACATATGTAACATAACACATATGTAACTTAAATTAATTAACAATGGAAAATAATTTATGTATGTAGTTAGTACTTTATACTCTATAATCATTGACCAGAGTGTGGTGAAACTGCAGTAGGATAGATTTAGAACAAGTGGTAGCTCGTACTAAGATAAGGAAACTTCTTTAAAACTCCACAATTAAACTATACAAATATGAACGTATTTTTTAGATGAGAAACAATTTATATTTTTCAGGATAATATAAATTGTTATGGGTCTAAAAAATTTGAAGAACCAAAACTTTGATTGAATGAAATGAACTGAGATTCCTGACACAGAAGCCAGACTTATCAGATTTGCAGCTGACCGGAAAAACAGATGACGCATTTTATTGAAACTGAGTTTGCCAAGCAAGCCTTTACTCTGGAAATTTTATTGATTTATAATCCACTGAGGGATACAAAAGCAGTATAATTTTTAGCAAATAAATGCTGACGCCCATAAATATACTCATTGCGATAGGTAATACACAGGTGCCGTTTATATCAAACAAACATGAGCTTATAGGGACCAAAAACAAATTAATATTATTTAGTAACTAAATTTGGAAGCTTAGTGCTTTCCCCTGCACACATACATTATATTAATGCTGTCATATTTACATAAATATACTATGTACTACTTACTTTGATGATTTTTTAAATTCAACAATACCTATGAATCTCTCACATGTTCGTTTCGCCGACGATATCATTGTGTTGGCCGAATCGTCGGAGAGCTGTAGCAATTCTATTTTACTACTTAAACGTTTTATAAAAAAGTATATCTGTCATTTTTGACTGTTAGTCTGAGTCGGTTTCGAAGAAATGACACTCTTTACTTTTTTCTGTCGAGGAGGACGGAATCATTTGTTAAAATATGATAGAGTTTTTCATTTCCGCCCTGGAACCTATGTTTGCCTGAGAGCATCGAACAAATATTTATATTTAATATAAAAGGATGAGAGCATGATTTCTGGCTGACACCATGTATCATATCTTCTTACGAAAAATCTTGAATAATGTTAAAATGTCGTAGTTCTCTAATGTGTGCATAATTTGATAGACCGTATCGATAATGGTTTAGTTAGAATAGTATATGCCACGTGCAAAATTTGGTTGTTAAATTCTATTTAATTGTAACGGAGTATATATACTGCCTGATATTAGTTGACCCATGAAGCCAAGAGAATGGGACGGAATCTTATTGATTATGTTTTCCTTTTTCAGAGCTCTACTCCTTTTCCTTTTTTTTCATTAAATTGAGATTTACTGTGAAGATGTGTAGTCATTATAATTTCCATTATTGGATACAAAGAATGAAAAACCATCCACAAACAAACAGAGGTTAATTATGACACATGGAAAGGATACTTCCTGGTTGCTGCAGGTAGTCGCGGACAGCCCAGTATGGTTCAAGCTTTGTTGTGGCGGTGGGGCTTATTAGCCTGGGCTGAACCCAGGCGGAGCCAATTGAACAGAGGGGGATCTTTGCATCCCACTCATAAGAAGAGGGGGCTAAAGATCAGGTGGAGTAAGCGCTCTCGGTACCCCTCTAATAAGAAAAGTGGACCAAACACCAACAGGAGGAGGCGCACGGGCTGGGGGTGAGGGTAGGAACCTCACCTCTTTGCACTGTCCCAAAGTCGGTGGGCTTGTCCTGTAGTACGAGGCAACCCCATCTGTGGAGGTGGAGCCGGTCCCTTAGAGGGCTGGCTAGCCGTCGAGGTGCCCTGATGATTTGTTGTTCCGGAGCACCTCACCAAGAGTGACACTGATGGCACTCGCGGTAGTTTTTGTGGGTACTAGGCACTATCATGTGCAGCGAGTCCCAGACACCACTAGACCCCACCCAAGTGAGGGCACGTAAATGCGTATCCCCGCGTCAACCAAAAAAACGGACTCTCGGACAACTGCCAGATAAGACTTCGTATCCTTATTTCTTTCATGAACCCTTATTAAAAACAGGATTTTTAATTTGTTTCTTCCGTGTATAGAATTAAATGGTAAGAATTGGTGCCCAACGAGGGGCCCGAACCTGTCCAAATACTATTTTAAATCCGTTGATAATTGTAAATATTTGACGCCTAACTCCTTGTATAGAATCTTAAAGAATTAAAACTGTCTCAATTGGCGCCCAACGGGGGGCCCGAACTAGTCCTTGTACTATTTTAAGTACGAGGACACGTTCGTTGTCGCAGAGCTTGCAGGAAATGTTGCAGTGAAGTGTGCCTAAAAAAAATGGCCTTAATTAAAACCTATTGGCCTTAGGATGAACTTAGACAAGACAAAGATCAACAAACACGTTCTCCCTAGGCCGGCCAACGTCGGTGACGCTATTCTCGAAGTTGTAGTCGAATACGTCTACCTCGGGCAACTGCTGCAATTAGGTAGATATACCTTCGAGAAGGAAGCCGATAGAAGAATTCAGTTGGGTTGGGCAGCATTCCGGAAGCTTCGTCATTTTCTCACGTCACCTATACCGCAGAGCCTGTAGACGAAAGTCTTCAACCAATGCGTTCTCCCCGTGATGACCTACCTACGTAGTATTTACGAATTGAACAATTGGCATTGTTGGTCATTTGTTCTCGATTGGAATTTAAAAATCCGACCGGAGTTAGGGCTGAGCGCATACCGTTTCAAAAATTTTTATTTAAAGTATCTCGATGTTGATGAATGTTAACATGATCATTGGAAAAGAGACATGGCAAGCATTGTTAGTTAATCATCGTGTATCGAGGAAAACTATAAAAAGTCAAAAAAAGATGGCTCATTGACTGGTCTCTCAGCGCACAACCAAATGTATGGCGTGATAAGAGGTTTGAAAGCTTTCATTTTACCCCTGCAACACCGGCTTGTAAAGATCAGCATTGCGTCCATGAAACTCGAAGTTACAGATGTACTGTACATTTAAGGCGATAGTTAATTTTCTTTTGCTCTCCAACCTATAAAAACAAATAGGAAAGTTATTTTATTTAAAATCAATGTGAAATACATACTCTCCGTGAAGTAGCCGGCTGACAAAAAATATAAGAAAACACAAAAGGTAGGATGCGTTGAGGAAGTACACGTGTAATTTTATTAGATTCACTTTATCCTGAGAGAAACGGGAAAACGTACTGAAGTCGTAAATACAGGTTCATTGTGCGACAATATCCCGGACTATCTAATAAAGAAATTACGGCGTGACGGAATTGGACTTTATTGTTTGTACGAAAGCTTTAGGTTTTTCCAACAAGTGTCTTGATGAGACTTTATCATGATCCATATGAAGTATATTCACTCGTAGGTCCCGAGGTCCCGGGGCATTTCGAAAAAGTTACCATCAGCCCGAAATCCGGTAGATATATATCCGGTGATAATTAACCTAAAAACGTTCAACTTTTATGACAAACCTTAAACCGTATTTAGACAGCGAATATAACTAATAAGTGATACGTAAAAGGTGAGCTAAATAACTCCTATAGAGCTGCATTGGGCCGGCGTCAAGTTACCTCGTGTTTACGTAGCACCGGCGTGAAGTGAAGTGTAAGTCCGGGGCCGGTGGTTGTGCAGAAGTTTATGTGCGTCAGTTACCGTCTACCAAAACCGTGACATAGGGATGGCTGATTGACCGATGCACGGACGGACGGATCGACAGATGTACAGACAAACATACAATTATTACCTAATACTAATTCTGTTCTGCGAAATAATACGTTGCGGCTAAAGGAACCTTGTTGTTTTGTAGGTTTGGGATCACTTGTAACCATAGTCTAACTCAGTATTTTACTGTGGCTGGCTGCTCTTGAGATTTAATGGAGAGTTATAAAACAGAAAAGCATTCGTGTTCAGTTTTAGAACCAGTCTCTAGTTATACTCGCATCTGAACTCGAAACACTTTATGTTACGATACCGAATTTATATCAGGATTTGGTGGAGGGGTTTCATGAGTGGGCACACTGCCTCATGCGGCACTGAAATCCGCTTTTATACTATCGCAGGCTTTTGAGCACTATTAAGATAGTAAACGATAATTATTGCTCGATTTACATCTTTCATACTTCATGTCCGAATCTTTTTTATTTTATTGAGAAAACTAACGGCGTAACAATTAGTACATAGCACTTACTGTCAACAGTGAGGCGAGTAATAAGTTTTTTATGTATACCTATGACAATAATAGTATAATGCTGCTTTGAACTTAAACTAAACAACAAAAAAATGATAAAAGAATTTAAGCAAGATGCGAATGAAATCTACATTAATTAACCAAAGATGTGTCCTTCTAATGACATAGATCTTAAAAGTAATCCTAACACTCCGATCCCGTGAACGCCATATAGCGGCGAAGTACCTTTATTACAATTCTTCGTAGTGACACCCTGTTGTAGTGTTATATAATGCGAATGTAGTGATTAGACTTGAAGGTTATTAACATTGTTTTTATATTTGATTGTTATTTATATAGATCTTACATTTGTAATTCAAATGGTGTGCTCCTACAGCGCGCCGTGCACACACTTTACAGCTGATAAGTTGGCCTTATCTGTTCTTTTTCTATATTCCTGTTCTGTTCTGTTCTGACTCAATATTCTATGTAATTTTGGATCTGTTGTCTGTTTCTGTACTTTTTAAACCCAATAAAATAAAATAACATATACCTCAAGATTGAACATCTAAATAACTAAGATATTATTATTTCTTCGATAGAAAAGTTAATGTAACGTTTGCATAACCATTACAAAAATAGCAATTTCGTTTAAAATTTATCCAATAAACGTACGATATGCTCTAGTGTATGCTTTCTATGAATTGAGCTAGTTGTGAGAAGTTTCTACAACTTTACGTATTCTATGTTTCATCGGAAACTTCGCAATTAAATTAAAATACTTTTGTTGACACGTTTTCAATTGCCATTTTGTAGCTAAGCTAGTAGATCGTTAAACGTTTTAACAAAGCGCAATAAGTTCGGTATCGAATATTTCAAGTAGCGTTCAGACAATAACTTATGTGAGGAAATAAATTGCATTGTAAGTTGCGCGGTAACTATTTTATGTAATTTCAAATCAAATGTGGGTTGGCAAATGTATTCGGGCCGTATAATAAATCTGGCAATAAATATTGTTTTAATAAAAAATAAAAAAATATTATAGTTTTTATACGTTTGTGCATTGTGTTTTCTCATTTTAGAGTCAATATTTGAATGGGATGATAAAGAATATAATCGATGTGATTGCAATACACAAAGTAAGTATGTATGGCACAAATGCAATTATTTAAGCTCTCCACACACTTGGTATGAGTCAATTGTTTTGTACCGGTCTACTAATAATACAATGATAATTCCTCTGCTTGTGACAGAGAAAGTTCTGGCCGTTTTCGTACAGAAAAGGTGGACCAAGTTAGTAAAGGAGGGAATTCGAGGTAAGAAAAATATTTTGTGAAATGATACGTTAGAACCATGTAGCGTATTTTAAGAGATGTCTCAGGATTTGAAACCTATAAGAGTCGCACTGGTCGTTTCCTAACTTATAAATGAAAGATGAAACAATTGAAGCGGTACGCAAAGGGAGGTCGCGGAAAAAGATTGTTTACGGATGAGATTTTCTTTACAATTGAGAACATTTTAACAAACAAATGACCGTTTTTATGTTCAAAGCTCTTATAAAGATTCCCTATTAGTCGAAAGAGTGCATTATACGACTTCTAATATGGTTTGGTGTCTTTTAAGACACTTAGGTCTTGGATTTGGTAAAATAAAATATCCAATACTTGCCGACTCATATTATGTTTTTTTTAATATAGCATAAGGGGGTAAACAAGAAATCGGAGCCTTTTCATTACTTCTGACACCCATGGACAATCGCATGATTGTTACACAGATGTGTTACCCTGCTATCATCCCCCCAATTGGCCACCAGCTACTCACTAACCGCACGAAACGCGACGCTGTCGCATTACGCCGGTGTCAAGTGAGCGAGGGGTACTTCCTGGTCGTGACGGCCCAATTCCGTTAGCCCAGTGCCATGGCACTACCTCCTCCTATGTAGCATGGCAATAAATCTTCCTAAATATTTTTTCCTCTCCCTGTCTCCCTCATTTGAAACAACATCAAATAATACATCAGACAGTACTAATGATTTAACAATGATAATAATAATAACAAACAGGTTTTAAAGTAATTTATCGCGCAAGGCTATTAGTTAGGCGCTGTAAAAACTTAGGTGGCGCACCAAATTTTTTATCGCATATCTCATTACTGATATAAAATACCGATTCACAAACGGCTCTCACACGCTCCACGTGTGCGCTACGTTATGGTTTTTCTAATGTACACGATGACACGTTGTGTGTGGTAGTCGATATGTAATTACTTGATTAAAGTCATTAATCACGAAAGTGTAAGTAAGATGTATCTAAAGTTATTTAGTATTGAAAACTAAAGTACACTATGGAATCACTAAAGAAATCTGTTGTTCAAATTACCGAGATGTTTAATGCTAAAATTGCCGAGTTCTTGCAAAAAAATATTGAAACTACTTCGCAAGCGGCAGCAAATCCAACAACTAAATTGACTTAGAGGCCCGAAGTCCTTACAATCTCAGATTGAAGTCTTGACAGAACTTCATGATTGTAATGAAATAAAGAGTAGAAAAAAGGTTCTATTGGTCCATGGTGTTCCAGAAGAGAAAAGGATATAGATGTGTTGATTTCTACGAAACTTAAAGTGACTGATGTTGACATTGCATCTATAAAATATAGTCATCAGCTAAGCCGTCTCAATGAGTCTAGGCCCCGACCAATACTAGTCAGGTTCCATGGCATAGGTGTCCGTGACAAGACATGGAAAGCCAAGACTAACTTGAAAGTTTCAGTTATCACTCTGACAGGATTCCTCACAAAAACGAAGACATGATGTGTTTTTGAAGGCACGTCAGCTAGTTGGTCTAAACAAGTGTTGGACTCAAAACGGCTTTATAATTGTCATTGGACCAGATGGCTGCCGTAATCATGTGTACAGCATGATCGACTTGGATGCCATACTGGATCCAAGTTCTGAAGTGGCCCACGGTGTTGAAGCAATTTCACCATCTCCATTAGTCATAGATAAAAATCCACCTGCTACATGATAACAGAGATAAGTTAGAAGCAGTAACTCTATTGTTTTTTTCTATTTTTTATTACTATCTACATTTAACATCAGATTGTGTTTGTCCATTAAAAATAATCGTATAATAATTACCTTTAGTATATTTTGTCTTGTTCCCTTTAAAATAGTATAAACTATTATTGGTTCATGTGCATTTATATTATTTCACTATAATATGCGTAAGTTAAATTGATTTGCAGCTAATTTGTAAAGATTTAGTTACTTCAAACTATATTTTAATTAATTTACCAACAACCTTCAATTACTGGTGCTATCAAGGACATTAACTGACAATCTCTTCTGCTAGCTGTCATATTACGACAGTGTAATTGTCAACGTTATATTACCCCCTTCTCCTTTTTTATATAATTAAGTAATTGTATTGAAACATAAAATAATAAATTATAAACAAATGAACCCACTTTACTGAATGTGATATAATTATACTGTATATACTTACCTTCGTTTTGTACTTTCTGATTGATTTTTTACGGCACTGGAGGGCATAGGTATATTAAAAGTGTTTCTTACTGCTCACATATATATATATATATATATATATATATATATATAT
>JAFELO010000032.1:560959-625692 GCA_017140195.1 Eumaeus atala | reverse complement strand
GAGAGAGAGAGAGAGAGAGAACGACACTGTGGCGCCACATTTTATCGGATTGTTTTATTATTTGCATTCGGAAATGTCAACTCATAATAGGCAATATTTATTTTAATTAGTTGTGCAAGTTGAATTAACTTCCCCGCTATGGTTCAAGCCTCGTCGTGGCGGTGGGGTTTAGTAAGATCCCCCTCGAGGGTTCTTTACACCCCTCTTGTAAGAAGAGGGGGCTTAAAGATCAGGAGGAGGAATCGCTCCCGGTACCCCTCTTATAAGGAGAGGGGACCTAAGAGCAACAGGAGGTGGCGCTTTTGATCACGGGGCAAGGGGCGAGGATAGGAACCTCACTCCATTGTAATGTCCCAAAGTCGGTGGGGTTGTTGTGTAGGGCTGGGCAACCCCATCTGTGGAAGTGTAGTTGGTCACTTAGGGGGCTGACTAGCCGTCGAGGTGAACTGACGATTGTTGTTTCGGGTCACCACACCAAGAGCGACACTGATGGCACTCGCGGTGGTTTTTGTGGGTATTCCACACTATCATGTGTCGCTAGTCCCACACACCACTGGACCCCACCCAGGGCCGGTGAAGGCACGTAAATGCGATTCCCCGTGTCAGCAAAAAAAAATTGAATCAACTTGGGTGTATTCAATAACGTGGCTGGAAACCCCACCTTAAGATCACTGAGATTCTTAAGTGTCGTTGGTCAGTCTCGTGTCAATGGAGAGAACGATAAAAGGGGCATTCTTTCTTCGAACGATAAAAGGGGCATTCTTTCTTCGGTCACGGAGCAGACAAGTTGAATAGGCTGGCCTCATATCGAATTTACCACGCTACCAATACAATAAATAAACACTTGATAACTAAAGTACAGCATAAATCCCCGTGGAAGAAGACAGATTCCGTCCCAGGATGATCCGAGAGGCTATTGAAATAATAAAAAAACATTCAAATTTCTCTCAGAACTCAGTTATAAACACAATCAAATCAAGATCCTAACGTACCACCTCTCTATACTGCATGATAAAATAATCACTTTCTGCGTTAATCGGAACAACTAATTTATTACATAAAGTCTTCGGGTACTTATAACAACTTATGATCATCTCAGTCCACCCATGACAATGGTAGCTGGAAAACTTCTGAAACGTTGGGATGATAAAATACGCAATAAACTGCAATAAAATCCGTTAAATTAGAATTATTATAATGTAAAGATAAGTTTCATAAATTGAGGATTTGTTAGGTTATCACGTGTAGAAAGGTAAGTTTTGCATCTGAATGTAATCTAAATTTGTAGTATTTACCACGTTCATTAGAACCCAATTTCCTTGTGCAATTGTACTAGCCGAATATAACATAATTGTGTGTGTAACATTCGGCAAGCGATTACAGTTTATGGCTTAAGAACGAACCAATTCCTGAGGCGAAATGTAATTAATGAACTTCCAGCGTTAAAGTGTAAAGCATCACGATGAGCGTCAATACTTCACACGATGTGACTGCTGCATACCGCGTGCCTTCAATATCGTTACTTAAGCAGTCAACTCTAAAAATCATTTTAAAAATATATTCTTGCAAGTCATTGTACTATCAACATCACATCAACTCGCGATTGTGCGGGCACGCAAGTGTCGTGACTAGCGAAAACAGCCGACAGCCCGGCACGACTCCAACCACACCACAACTGGTGTAAAGAGCTACAGATAAGCTCAGCAGTCAAATAAACAAACGCTGACAGCTCGCTGGGTAAAACTTTAAAACACTGAAGAGTTTGTTCTTTTAAATCTGGACCAACTTTTTTTCCGTCTAGACCAACTTATTCTAATAGACTTCGAACGTTACACATGATTTTGAAATAATTTTAGCATTAAATAAAATAAAATGGAATAAAAAAAATGTCTTTAGAACATGAGCAATGTCAGCAATTAGCCTGATATTAGCTTTTTATAAAAGACTGGAAGTCAAACAAGTCGTAATGTTAGTAATGGAGCGTTGTTATTCTAACTGCCGCTCGCTACTGCCAAGATAAAATTAAGTAGAATTAAAATGGTTGTCCTCAAAATCGATGTTGGGATTAAGTTGTGTTTTAATCCTAACTGAAGCCGAGGATATGCCGTTTTATGAGACACGCTTCTGCCAAAACACTTTTTCATTTTTTTGTTTTCTTGTGTTATTGTGATTAATGTTCGTTTAGATTTTTGTGTGCGTAATATTATGGGAAGCTTCCTTGTATTGTGCTGTATTTTCTCATAAATAAAAAGTTATTATTATTATTATTTTTATATTGTATATTATTATTATATTGTCCTCTAATAGGGTGTCCGCACTCCTAACTATACAATATTATTGCGACGATCCAATTTAGCTATGGTTCTACTGTCTACCTATCGGTGGACTTATCACACCACGTTATCATAAATATATTTAATATATTGATGTCTTACAGTCCACCCGTGACCATGGTTGCTGTAAAGCTTCTGAAACGTCGGGATACAGAAATAATTTAATAAACCGTGATAAAATCCGTAAAAGTAGTTTTATTATATTTCACATGTTTTTTATGTGTGTCGAATACGGTCATTTAATGTTAAAGCGGAAGACGCGTCAAACGGCGTTAACTTCACTTCGATACGTCTGGGCAGAGCTGTGGACTCTACCACTCGTGACTATGGCTGCTGTAAAGCTACTGAAACGCCGCGCTGTAAAGAATGAAATAAACCGCGATAGAGTCTGTATATTGGTTTTATGGTAATGTATTTAGAACCTACGTCTCCGTCTACAGTCCAATTTCCTGCTATTCAGCTAATCTGAGATCTTAATATCAAGCATGCTAATAAGTCAATAAACAGCTTCAAATTAAAATATAAAAGTTACATGCTGGAGCAACAATTGTATATACTGGTTATATCTTTTTAAACGCACTGCGCTTTAACATAATTACTAAGGCATGTATTATTCAAATTGTTTATTTTAGATTGTAACACGTAGGTGGATGGGTATTTTTTTTTTACATATTTAATTAGTCGCCTATTTAAATTTCAATTAGCTCTCTCCTCTCTTCATACATCAGTCGTGTACAATGTTCTTATATTTCATACAATAGACGATGTCATTTTACATAATATTAGAGTACCTGTACATAAAACGAATCGTCATATACCCTGGGGCCACAGGATATCAGGACTACAGGCCACCTACCTCATAAGACAGCCTGAGTCATCCCACTGAGCGGCTTCCTTTTCAGTTCAGTTCTTTCAGTTTCAGTTGTGTTACACTGTTGTGCATTTTGCGTCTGTGAATCCATGTTCTCGTCGCACCTTAATCTTTACTATATCACCTTAATAGCTAATTAAGTTATTTCTTAACTTCTTTTAACTTTAAGTGTTTGTCAGTATATATATGTCTTGTTAGTGTGATTAAGGCTATTTTTATATATAAAGAATGTATGTCAGTGTAATTTAATCGTCTGAATAAAGTTTTTCTATTCTATTCTATTCTTATATGAACAAATTTTTGCCATGTTCGTTGTTGAAGAGAATATTTATAACACACGCACGCTAGCTATTGGACATAAAGTACATTCAATTTTATCAAGAAGAACAGATAAATACTGCATGGCATTACATGTTATTAAACAAAGTATGTCAGTCTTTCACTACATGAGACCGTAAACAGAGACAATGCAAGCTCCAAACTCTATGCAACAATATTTAAGTCAATTTGCAGGGTATCTGCTACCTGGCTTCAAGCCAACAGTCTGTGTAATCTTCTGGTGATATATGAAGACGTGTGTTTGCCGTTCACGCATCTGGAGTCAAATGGTATCTCGAAGTGTTTTTATATATTGCGGGCGGTATATGGTAGCTTGCTGCTTGAACCGCCAAAACAATGTCTTTAGATGTTTTATAGCCTTTTTTGACTACTGACGCGAGACGCCAATTAGCATCCGCATATACAAATGCGTATCCTACCTCCACCCACCCCCTCAACGAGCCACCAGCTACTCGTGGACCACACGGAGCCTAATCATAATTTTAAGACGGTATCGCCTGAGTCAGAGGGACCGATCGTACCATCCCTGTTCTAATGCGATACAACAATGACACGACCTCTAACTGACATCATCATCGCCATCCATGACCTAGGCTATCTTTCATCGCTCGTTACAGACAGCTAACTTCACTATTCGACCTAATTATTAGCCGTGCTACGCTACGCAGTTTTGCTCGCGAAGGTTCCGTTCTTGCCTGTCTGTTTCCCCGTCCGCATGTCTGTTAGGGCTTTTCTCTTAGGGACGTGTGCTAGGATCATGTCGAGTGCTTATCTGATAATTTCAGGAGACCGTATGCATAAGTCTACAGTGAAACGGAATAAATCACACTTCTTAAATGGAGGGCATGTGTGGTCAATATAATCATATGATTATTTACATTGGCACTGAAATAAAATATACACTGCGTTGATCTATAATCGCGAAATCTGGTAGGCGTTAAGTACTTACTGTCGTCATCACCATCGTCCTCTTATCGGCCCAGCTGGACGTAGGCCTTTTCAATGTACACCAGGTCATCGATCTCCTGCTACTCGCATCCATTTCGGACCGGCTACTGCGCGGAGATTGTCTTCCCACCTGTTGAACGGTTGACTAGCATTTCGTTTTCCTAAGCATGGCCTCCACTCCAGAACCTTACTGACCCATCTGCCATCGCTTCTTCTGAGTGTGTAACCAGACCATTGGTACTTTAGCGAGCCAATTCTTCGCGTGATGTCGAATACATTAGTTCTCTGCCTTACGATGACGCTCACAAATTCTATCGGACAAAGAAACACCCGACATAGCACGTTCAGTAGCCCGTTGAGCTGCCGCAAATTTGCGGACCAGTATTAAGTTATGAGTTGTCTCAACCCCGAAGGCCACCACAGGGAGAACACATTGTTTGAAGACGTCTGTCTTCCAATTCTGCGGTATATTTATATAATATTTATTATATTATCTCTGAAAAATAACATGACAAACTTATACTTGTAGATCCTGCCCTGCAGAATGTATAAACGCCCACAAATACTACACAATTTAATATTATGATAGGACTCTTGATAATTAATTGGCTGCAAATGTTTCACGAGGTGTGGTAATCCTATATAGATAGTTAGGTGGCGGGTGCATTGATTTTGATAGTAAAAAGAACTGCTGTCGCTTGTCGATGTTGATTGTATCAACTCCGTCAAATACTCCAGGTCTCTCCACGGCATGAGTTTAATCCATAAGAATGAACATGATTGTGAAGTGGCAGCAGTAACTCATGTTGCGTAGTAAAACATAAAGAGGTACTGCTTTTACATGATTGTGATACATCCCTCGGCCTGGGCCATGTATTGTAATATTCTAAAATAAGGTTATTCGTAATTTTTAAAGTTTGTCAGCGTAAAGCTATAAGTGAATCTGTAATAAAGCGGCCGTACGGTAGCAGCGAATGACGTCACTAAACGTTGAAATTGAAGCGGTTCTGTTATTTCCTAGGCCGCGGTCACGCTATAAAAGTGTTGTTAAACGTTCCATTTGTTAGATTTAGCATCGCTTTGCTATAGTGATGATAAATGTAAACTGTAACATAATCAAGACAATACATGTACCACTTTATTACTAATAAACCGAACAAATTTTAAGCATTCAAATGCATGACATTCATAACATAGGCGAATATTGATGTACAAAAAACTTGAGCTTGTATGATCCCGGTATCCTACGAGTACATCGTAGACAAACATTCGACCGCAAGTCAAACTCCGGCGGCCGAACACTCTGAGAACTATTAATTACTCTGTTTCCGAACTCCTGGAACAGACCAACACAAACATGACGGGGTCAGCGGGCGCGGAGGTACGGATCTAATGTTTGGCTACGATTGTTCAACGAAGAGGAATCCTAGAGTTGAGAGCAAAATCAATATGTCGCTTCGAATAAACGAGTTACTTCGATGTCCGATGATGGGAAAGGTCCCGCATGGAGTAGCCAGAGAGAACAGACTGCCGTAAATGACGATCCTTACACAGCCTTGGCTCCTTCACATTTATTCCTACAGACACGCCGGTTGCGAGGACCCTTGACACCACCTTCGGACAGTACCCGATCAATCTGATCATGGTATGTCAGTCTTGGTCTTACTCGTTGCCTACGTCCTCTCACATTCTAATTGTATATCGTATATCTGCTTTTGAAACCTTTTACCCGCCATTATTTCTACATGCCAGAACCAACGGCGCATACCATCATTTTTACACTGACACTTTCTTTCATGCCTAAATTGCAAAGCACGTGTGCGAGTGGACGGCAATATATCGCCCTGGTTAATGTCAATATTGGCGTTAGGCAGAGTTGTGTGTTGTCAGCTCGCCTATTTATTCTATGTCTGGATTAGTGTCTGCAGGGATTGAGGTATTTTAACGTGGAAATGCGAGTGGGTGATTTAGTGCTTTATGTTGATGATGCAGTTTTTTTAGGCTCCACTCAAAATTGAATACTGTTTAAAAATCCGAATTTGCAATATTTAATAACTTCGAATACAAAATTTAAGTGTACCTCATTAGTTACGCATCAAACCTTCAGCATAAATTCGATAGTTTTTTCAACTAACATTTTAGAATGTGTAATATAATATATATAAGATTATATTTTATGTTCGTGCAGCTAACAAAAATGCAACGTAATTTATTATGAGCATATTATACGAACTGAGCTTGACTTTTTTGTTGAATGTAATAATATATAAATTAGTTGCATTAATAAGTGCAGTAGAGGGTCCGGAATGGATGCGAGTAGCAGGAAATGGGCCGTTTTGGCGTTCACTGAACGAGGCCTGCGTCTGGCAGTGGATGGATTAGGTATAATGATGATGATGACGTTTGTTTACTCACGTCGTATTATGATATAAATTGTGTTCACACGCGATGACCATATCATCATATACATAAAATTAATTAACAACCGGAATCAAAGGTTCCTAGTGTTGACACTCACACAAACTAACAAGTTTGTGTGAGTGTCAACACTACGAACCTTACTCTTCACGCCCGCGGTCGTGAAAAGTTTTCTCAAGAACTGTTTGTAACTATTGCTAAGGAGTCAATAATAAAGTATTGAGGTGAATTCAAGTTGAAGTTTAAGATTCAATGGTTGCAGTACTTAAGAGTAACACTTATTCAGCTATTTATCTTATAGAATAGTAATGTTATGCCTTAAAGTTTATTTGTACAAACGAGCAATCGAGTCATCGTGTGACTACTGGCCTACAATATAAGGGCTACCGACTACTCACTGCGACTCTCAATATCAGCGAGTGGTTATCTATAAAAAAATATTTTTTTTGTAGTATAGGGGGACAAACGAGTAGTCGATGTCGATCAATGAAATGGAGGGCAACGCAATTAAGCTGATGCGTTGCCCTCCATTTCATCTCCCCCCAAAGGGCCACCGGCTACTCACAAAACACACGAAACGTGACATCGTAGGTGTCACTTTACGGCGGTACCGAGTGAGGGAGAGTCACCTCCCCGGTCGTGCCGGCCCAATTCCGTTGCATAGGAGGATGTGGTGAAATGCAACGTGCATGGCACAGCCTCCTCATATACAGTATATAAAAGTATACCTGCCATCGTTGACTGTAAGGCTTAATGTCCTCTGTGTCGAAGAAATGTCACTCTTTTTCCTTTTGGCGGCGTTGAAGTCGGATGTATTTGGGATGACTGCCGCTATCTCTCATCACCAAATAACAATTAATTAGTTTTTTATTTTCCACCAGGTACCTACATATTTGTGTCATAATGCTGAATTAATATTTAATATAAAAGGGTATAAAAGGGTGAGTTCATGATTTCTTGCCGACGCCATGTTCCTTATCTTATGTTCCATAAAGTTCTACTTAACTGTGACTGAGTGTATTTGCCTGATTTTAGTTGACTCATGAAGCCAAGAGAATGGGATGGAGTTTTATTGACTGTGTGCTCCTTTTCAGAGCTCTGCTCCTTGCCTTTCTGTTTACTAAATTGAGATTTAATATGAAGATACTATGGCACTATGTTCTTCAAATATTGAATATAAGGAATGATGGACAATACGTGAAAATTAGTGGTTATGGAACAATAATTACATAAAGAAAGGAGCATCCAAGTTGCAGCCGGGAGTGTCGGACAACTACCCAGATAAGAATTCATACCCTCACTTTTGACTAACCCTAATTAGAAACTGTATTTATTCCACTGCCTTTTTTCTTGTATAACTTTAAGTTTGTTAATTATTGTGAATGTGGAGAGACCATGATTAAATAAATGTATCAAACCATCATCTTAACCCCCTGTTAATTCCTTTTATAGAATAACTTGTCACAATTGGCATCCAACGTTTTTTTCAGTTTGTTCATGATTGTGAATTTGGAAAGAACATGTTTGAATAAATGTATCTAAAAATTTAACAAACCTTTAACTAAATCTTCATAATCCTTTCATCCATTGGTAATTCATTTTATAGAATTTAACATAAGTTGTAACACTATATATGTTATTTATCAACTAATAAAACTACCCGCCCACGGAGGAATGGGGGCGGGACAGTTCCCCCAGTCATGACAGCTCAATGAGCCCTTAGAGCCCCCGCGATAATGCAGGGCCAATAGCCCGTGGTACTTCCGAAACATCGACCTACATTGTGACTTTCAATTTACCTCGATTAAAGGACACTTCAAGGAGCTGACTCAAAAGATCTTTGATCGTGCCCTTTATCACAAAAATAAATTAATCGTCCAAACGTCGCAATACGATCCGACGTTATTACAAGAATCCCGTTACCGTCGGCCGAAGCACGTATTGCATGACGCCCACGACGCGATCGCGATAGCTGTAGTTAAGTCCGTCCAAGAACACAAACAAAATGTCAATAGGGCCAACTAAAGGATAGTACTTTTTAGTCGGTAGTAGCTATCGCTTCACGACCTGAGCCCGACACACCAACTTCAGGCCCCCTTGGCTCGTCTGGATGGTGCCTAAATGCATTTTTCGTGCTAGAACCAATGCCATATACATCGCTCGTACCAGTCGAGCGATTAAACCTTACGTATAGTGACATAGTTATAACAAATATAACTGACAGAATGAAAAACTTACACACCGCTTATGGAAATGAGCCCGGGTTAGAATCCGTAAGTTGAGAGCTTAGATTTATAGAGATGATATAACTCGAATTTAGAGAGCTCTAGTAATAATAAATAAATCAAGAATACGGCTTTTTTCTGATTTGTAGCGCAAATCGACCCCTCCCGTCAGTGATGGGGAGGGGGTGAGGAGGTGACCGATCTCCTCAGATAAGTCAAACATTAAACGAGCTCAATTATCCCTATCCACGACACCGCAATTTAAACGACAACGTGCGCGCGCCGTCCTACTAGTGTGGGGAGGGTGACCACTTCCCCCCTTTCGGTACCGAAAATAGTTACTATAGGGTACGCCCACAATCAACCCAATACATCTCTTCCCATCTGCGGGAAAAGAGGGGGTCTGTCCCCTATCGTCTCCTTAAACTTGAAGACACAAAAGTCTTCGCTAGTCAGTCGAACTGTTGAGGCTGGACAAGCGCTGCCACCCAGTAGTAGCTCTCTCCGAAAAAAAGAATATGTTTTATACCTCATCAATATACAATATCATTACCTTCCGACAAAAGTTGATGGCTGTCAAAAGAGTACAAATCGAGACCTATGATTATGATGTGTTGCTTATAATATAGGGTTCCGTATGACGCAGTATCTACACATATAAATAATTAGTAGTTATTAAGTGAAACATCTGTTGTATACATTTTCTTTGTCAAAATATTCGAAGTTGTTCCATTAGGAAAATCTGTCCGAGATAAAAAAATTAGAAGGTAGGTTTATTGTGTGACTTAAGTATTTTGTGGAAAGTGATACATCTGTACTTACATTGTCTTTGACTGCCGCGCTCGATGGTGTTCCATTAGGAAACCTTTCTCAGATAATGGCTGTGGGCTTGTCCATCGAAATTTTTTAAGGCAGGCATTAAGTACCATTATTTTTCCCGGCTACACAATCGGAACCCTACATACACATAGAGGGTTATGAGGCTGACCGTGTGTTTGTAAGTATCATAATCATGATATTGTTGCCATGACACTCTGGGGAAGATTTCGTACAATACCATTATAATACCATTCTAGGTAATCTCATCTTTTGGAACCCATTACAAGAGACAATGCACGGCACATAATTTTTACATTCCCATTACAATGTAAGCTACTGTTTGGGAAAAGGAAATAGTTAAGTTCTCAAAATAAGAAGCCCGATGACATACTATATACGAGTGAGAGTGCGAGTTTTAGCCAAATAATACTAATAATAATTAAAGTAATGTCAAACTTGCACTTAAATTTGGGTTTCAATCGCTTTCACCACGTGGTGAAGCCCCTACTGCCAGCTTATGTTAAAAAGTAAGAAATTTAATTTCTATACATTCTATAAGTATTACAGTTTTGCTGATCCCTTTTGGTTCTACATCAGATTTCACTAGACCTTTCACTTTTATATGACAAAAAAAATTGCTTATCATCCTGTGCAACTTATGTTTAGACGTCTATTATAAATTTCTTATAGTTCAGCTAGTCTTTGAAGGTTCTACACTAGATGTTCCAGTTTTCCAAAAAAAAAAATTCTATATTGATATGATTGCTACACCTAGTCTTATTAGCCATACAACAAAAAAGTTTCCTTTGTTCCAAATTCCGTCCATACTTCCAGAGCATTAGCCTGTACAAACAAACAGGCTTACAAACATACTCGTCCACACATTTTTTTTCTAATCTCGTCTCTACTAATGTTTCTTTATCATACCGTTATTTTTGTTTTTGAAATATATTTAATGGACAGACACACTTTTTTACTGTTTTATTAGATAGATATTTGCTCATAAAACATTCTTGATTGACTGAAAAAGGAATTATAGTTCCATCTGATGTGGATATAACCTATGATCAACCCTTCTTTTATATGCAATTAAACTTTCAAGCCAAATCAAGCGCAAACGTTTTCCAATTTGCTATACTTTCCAACGAGATCAGAACAATTCGTAGTAAACGTAATTTCAGGAGTTCAGTGTTGCGAAGTTAGCACGTTTCGCACTGAATTTAATGCTTTACAAATCTAACAGAGCATGAGAGAAATTCGGGCTTACGCTACGCTTGTATTATCTACCTTTGTTGTGTGTTTTGAATAATTTTATACTTGCGTGCGTTTCCATGTTTGTAACCATATTAATTGTACTGCTTACGCATATTACAATTTGTGTACACTGACTGCCTCGTCGCCTAACGGTAGGTATGTTTAACCACATAACTGAGGTACCGGATTTGAGTCCCGAGCATGTGAATCACGCAGTGGTATAGTGATTTTTAAATTTCTAGCAACAGTTCTGATTCAACGAGGTAGCGGATTTGCACCTCCGCGGCCCCGCGGCTCAGATAGTGTGGTGGTTTGCATCACCACTGCGCCAGATTTATCTTTGATCGAGTTAGCCTACCGTCTCATCAGAAGAGATTGTGTAGGTTTGTAAGAGGTACCATACTTCATTGCAGCGGAGTAGGGCCGGCACGACCGCGGCAGCATCTGTAGCTCAATTCACACCGGCGTAAGCTGTCATCTTCTGCGTTTTATGAGTAGCCGATGGCCTCTTTTTTCACATCCCCACCTTAAGTAAAATCATAGCATATTTACTCGATTAACATTACCCTCATTTTAATAAAATTGCTATAAATAGAATATATGATATAATAAAATATAATAGACGTATAAAAGTAAATATAAAATAATAATGCGTAGATAGTAAAAGTAGTGTAGTAGGAGTCACATCGGCGGAATAATGTATTGTGTAATGAATGAATGAATTATTTAGAAAGAGATAAACACAGCATATGAAAATATGAAATTGAATAGTCAAGTCTCAAGAGACTAGGAGAAGTTACAACCGAATTTCTTGTAACTTCCCCTGGCATTATCTTACCGAACTTTTGTCTGCGGCTTCCAAATTATTCAGAGAGTACATTTCATTTGTTAATTCTTGGTCCATAACAAAGGAATGTCTTGTGCTGGTGAAATTGTGAGAGGACCGTACAAATTGTGAGAGGACCGTACAAATTGTGAGAGGACCGTACAAATTGTGAGAGGACCGTACATATTGTGAGAGGACCGTACAAATTGTGAGAGGACCGTAGTAACCCTCATTGATTCGAAGTAATTACTGCGCCAGCTTTTGTTTCTTATGTAACGTAATATGTAAACCCATTAAAATTAAACATTAAAACCGTTAGAACTGCTAAAATCCGTTAATAATCATTCCGCCCAAAAGTGTGAGATTTATTTTTAGAGGTGATCAAAATACCGCCACGGAAAATTAACTTGTATTCTCATTAGGAGGTGGTGTGTTTTATAAATGATACTAACCAAGAGGGAATATATTTTGATTTCCGGCCCACGAGTATTAAACAGATTCGCGGGAATGATTTTTAGATTTCATATAGTATAATTTTTTTTAAACATTCCTTGATTTTTAATCCTTTCAGGAAAATAATGCTCGTTATATGCTTCTCGTTCTCCTGTGATACCTATTATAGAAAATAAATCAAATATGGACAATAATATTTTTTTTCTGACAAATGTTATGAAAGACTATGAAATTTCATTAACCTTACAATTTCGATACGCCCGAGACTTCTCCACATCAGATATAATCTAGTTCGCGACGAATGATTTAAGCCAGGGTGCACAACTCGTTCCGTCACCAAGAGAATTATTTGTCATGATGCAACGTGTAATGTTCATGAGACTGAAATTAATATTTACATTATTTATACGAGTACTTTTGTGAGTAAATGAATGTCTGCCATATTTTGCGAAGTATTCATGTCAGGCTCGGATAGACTACTACCGTCTACTTCTACATAAACAATGAAAATCGTAAGTAGCATCAGATGAAGGAACGTTTTGAAAACTATTTCGATGACTTGAAAACGTTGGGCAAAACACAAATACAACGAACACAAAACTGGAAAAGATTCATTTTAGGCGGAAGTGAAAGGTGCTCAAGGCATTGAAATAAAATATGGCAAGGATAAATCGTTTTTTTTTTTTTGTAGTTATACTAAATCCGTTCAGTAGTTTTTTCGTGAATAACAAACATACACACAAACTTATGCTTTTATTATTAGTGGGACCTACAACTTGTCACTCGCGTCATTAGAATAGAAATCCAACGACACTTCATACGTTAGAACCTGTCAATCCGTTCAGACTTTAACGCACATACACAAGCACGAAAAACATGGCCCTCATTCTGACACAGTCGTGCAAATATACTCAGTAAGTCGCATCTTGTCTGATAATCAACATTTGGAGAAGTTGGATCGTAGTTGTAACAAAAACTACTTTTAACGTAAGCACTTGTAGACATTGTCTGCATTGGTCGTTGGTTACGGCGACCTACGGGTATGTAACATGAGCCAAATGTATATCATTCTGTTTCGCTCATCACACTGTAGAGCCAGGATTTTGTCAGGGCTACAATTTGAGACTGTAAAAGTTATGATAAACAAATCGAAAAAACTGTCAGACGAAGATCGATTTCTTACATTACACCTTTAAAAATTATAATATTCCTAATTTTGCATATACATTTCTAGTTGATTACTAATTTAAATTATATAATTAAATATCTTAGAACTTTTGGTCCATTCGATATTTTTCAATAAATAAAAAAGGCTTAAAGACGTTCTCCAAACGTTATTGAACAACAACGCATTAGTGTACTGTTTCGGGCAAATAACATTCTCCTGTCGCACTTCTCGATCCAACTGGATTGGCCTCGTTTGCCTCCCGGAATCTGAACAGACATGAGAGCAGTGTCATACAGTGCTGTCAGTACTCGACGTATCGCCAATCGATGATAAGACGATCTCCGTACAGGAGCTGGTCCGGAATGGATGCGACTAGCAGGAGATCGGTCATCTTGTTCTTTGAGTTCAATGAGAGAGGCCTGGACAGCAGTGGACCGATAAGGGCTGATAATGATGATGATGATGAAATAAATAAGAACTTTACTTGCCAGATTTGTGAGTAGGCAGATAAGGTGTTAGAAATATTTCATTCAGTAACATCACAATTCGCTATCAGTAATTACCATGTTATGTACTACGGAATTAATTAGAATAAGTAGAATTATTTATTATAACGTCAATTAGATAAAAATAGTAACATTTAAAGTTTAAATTCTCTTTGTGATGTCCGTCAAATACTCATTGACACTACTGTAACAGTTTTCAAATAAGAATGAACTAAGCATATTTTTGAATAAATTTGTGTCGCTTTAAAACAGATTTAAAATATTGTTTATCGTTTAGTGTAGTATTAAAATAATGTATAAAATGTGAATGGATTGTACCTCAATAAGGTAAGTGATTTTGTTATATCATTTTTTATATATTTGTTTCTTTAAATTGTGATGGTAAACAAAGTAAGTGCATTTTGGTGTAAAATATGAATAAATAAATATTATGTGACACAAAATCTGCAATATTTGGAAATGGGTTAGTTTTTATTCTTATTGTTTCCTTCAAAATCCTGAAAGTAAGAAAAACTATGCCACTTCAATGTTAAAAAAAATCTAATTTATTCATATCTCATGACAATGTGTTTCTAAATCGTTAACACAAATAATATTCATCATTGCATTAGAAGATTATGATCATGAATATTGAAAAAAGTCATCTTCCTAGTATTTAGGTACCTTTCACCGAATCACAAAGCCTGGGGGACGACCGACGACAGCCATCTGCTCTCATTTACAATTCGTGTTTATTTCATTGGAATAAAACTCCAACATAACGTCAGGAGAAAAAATCTGCATATAAATTATATAATTTACGTCACCGGCGTTATTCGGCCGTTGAGATTTCACGGGGCAAACGTGTACATTGAACATCACAGAACCACTCGAGGCTCCCGCCTCAATGTGCATGTGCGAGAGCAAAATGATTTACTTCACATGAGAGCTTTGCATTAAATTGTATTTATGTCAAGCATTTTTTGAGGGAGATACGTAGGAATCAAGAAATTATTATGATTACATGATATTAAGTGAAGTAAGCCTCTTCCTAGCCATGTTCGACTACTTGTTATGAAATTCAGTCTCCTGATTGTGCCATCCTAAATATTTTGCATCGAAGATTTATGAGGAGATTTATATATTCAATTAAGAAGTTATTTTTATTTAGATTTTTTTTTATTATTTTTATATTTAATTAATATTATTTAGAATTAATATTAGAGAATTTGAATGCGATGTAAACATAATAGTAACACGAATGGCTGCTCGCTCTTTCAATGAACTCTCTTTCTCTCTTGAGAGGATTTAATTGTGAGATTAATTCATAAATTATAATTCAAGATTTTATTAAGAGCGAATCAAATTGAAACTGATTGGAATATTCATGTTCGTTATAATATCGTAAAAATCTTTTTTTTCTCTATTAAATTACGTGTTTGTATGTACAGAGCAATGAATATTACAACATATTACAGAGCAATGAATATAAATGATAAAAAATATGTAGGAAAGTAGAACAAATATCTATGGATCGTGAATTATGGCAGAGGGTTCCCTCTGCCTACAGACTACACTACTACAGAACAAATGTTGTTGCTATTGTTGTTATATTTTTTTTTGTATCCACTTGATATTCTGTTCATGTTCATTAATTAAACGGGACCTAAATGTAGTTCAGTATTTGCAGGTGAGGCTCACCACATAGTTTTGGAGACAAAACTATGTGGTGAGCCTGATTCCAAAGAGACTATTTTATTTAAGTAAGTGTTATTGAATGTTAGTAACAGCACAAGATTTTCTATATTAAATAAATAATTTTCTGCAATTTTCAGGTTCTCGACAAGGTTTAATAATGTAGAGTTTTAATTTCTGTCAAAGAAAATGTTATATGTATGAACCTGGTATCACGATCACGGCGCTTCATTCAGTGAAGAGCGACGCCGTCATTGTATCATATAAATATATTATTGTATAAAGGTATCTTCGCCATTATACCCTCCTTCGTCAGACTTTATTGATTAGCAAATAGGTTCGTTACCAGATTCTTACAGACCGCGCGAAACGTCGCTGTCAATTACAAGATGTAGTGCCTTCACTATATAGCATTGCAACCGAATCACTCCGGCATGTTCGGGTGGTACCTGCCGCTCAAGTATAATACTGTCAGCGTGATATGAAAGTTGTTCCATCGCTTTTATTTCGACTTGTAAGTTTTCCGTGGCCTATTGGGGCAAGGAATATGGAATGGAATACATTTATATATGAATTCATATGGCCATCGGTACTCGGTAGTCCCTAAACACCTAGGATTCGCCCTCTCGTCTTGCTCCCTAATACCATCAATAAACAAATTCAAGCTGGCCTTATTGTATAAGCGAGGGACCGAGGCGATCGTGTGCGATCAAGTAGTATGTAATGTACTCTGTAATACCAGCCATAACATAGCTCTGTGTACTGTTTGCAGTCACCTAACCGCAAGGCTCACTACGCTATTCCCGGTGCACCCATAGATAAAGCAATGAATTGCCTCGTTACTTACGCAGCTCGTAAATTTGTGGTCTTACAGCCTGAATCGTTTGTCCTCCCAACAATATCCCTCAGACAGTGACGGAGCACCATAAAGTGAAGTAATTCTTGATAATACTACTGAACGAAATGTTTAATAATAAATTAACAATAATATTTTTAAAATAAAATTAGATTTTTTAAGAAGCTGTCGCACTATTTGGTAAATACATACACTACCAAAAACTCACAAACCGTATAATCATGACGCCATAGCTGTCATTTTCGCACATTGGAGCAATACCCTGTGTACGAGAGGTATCTCGGACATGCTAGTTCAAATTGACTGCAATTTATTAATTTGTTTGTTTGGCTTTAGAAGAAAATCCTTTCCTAAGTAGAAGGTAATTGTATCGATGCTCGTGACTGTTTATGCGGAAGGACTTGCCGGTTGTGGGGGTATGTGTTTGATACGATAATTTCCAGTGAGTGCCGTACGTGAGCACGGAGTGTTGGCGAATAGGATCAGTAAAACTGAGGACGACTTCTAATGGCCGCCACGGCTAGAATAAAACAAGGATCCATCGGGTTAGTGACGTTTAATTCGAACGGTCTCTCGTCACATAAAAAACAAGACATCTGTGATTTTTAGAGAAACTCAACGTCGACGTCATTTTATTGCAGGATATGTTTTTAAAACATGCCAGTAATGACCCCAGGCATTACAACTTAATTCATAATGATAGATTAAATACTTTAAAAGGCAGTGTCACCATATATTATAAGGGAACACTTCACTGCGTCCCCCTTGACTTGCCCACCACTTTAGCGAACTTGGAGATATCGGCCTGAGCATGACAAGTGGTCAGTCCATCACTATAGTTTCAGCCTGCCAACCGGGTACCAAAACCCTTCACGTAGCAACTTGAGGCCGGTAATAGGTCTCGATAGCTCCATCATCATTGCTGGCGACTCAAACAGCCGCCAGAGCAGACTTGTCATGCGCCCACGTCGCATATCGAGCCAGTTCAACGCCCTAGCTTCCTGGAACTCGCCCTGGTTAAAAGTGTATCTCTCAATGTAAGCTTGACGGTGTGACGTTATACGAGCTAGACTAGGTGGTCCTCTGGGGGGGGAGGTGTAAGGAGGGAGACGCACCGGTATAGTAATTATGTGGATGTAAATGGGCGTCGGTAGTCTTAGAAAGCCTCCAATTCTCGTTTGGCCCTATTCTATAAAAAAGGCGGCAGGTCTGTACTATTCGACTTTGGTCCACATGAAAATATCAAGAATACACAACAAAATTGACTACAATCTCTTAAGAGAAAATCTTAAAAACTTGCAATGACATCCCGAATCCGATAGGATTGATTCGGGCGATGCTGCTTGGGTAGCCACCCTCCTCACGAATTACTTGCACTTTTCGACAGAAATGTCATCGTAGGAGGTCTTAGTGGCCTTACGCAACCATGGGGAACTCTAGGTCGACTTAAAAGAGAATGCTCACGAAGAACCGTGCGAGACGCCGCTATTGTATACACCCAATATAGGACTAGAGTGTGATCTTACGACGCCTCGAATCAGAGGTGAAATCTCAAGAAAATATTTGTCGTCAAAAAATATGGGAGCAGTTACATAGCCATATTTCTCTCCCGCACACGGCCTACTGGACTCTTACGCGGACTCTGAAAACAGAAAATTAGTAACCTATGTCCCCATCTTACCCGGTTAGATCGTCTCCCTGTTATATAATATGAAGAAGCCTGCTTATTGGCGGGTGTCTTGGAGGCTCAATACACTCCTCCCCCCCTTATAGAGCAGGGAAGTAGAGTACCGCCTTAAAAAAGCAATAATATTCATCAAGGCCGCCAGTCTTACGATTGCAAAAATGATCGGACAATAACTGCACTAAACGCATTATAATTAGTAAATACATTCACTATAAATTAGCAGTAGCCACTGTCGCTAAATAGTAATGATAGCCGACCCTCCGCGTCCTCCAGCGGCCCTCATTATCCTGTTCCCTCATACAAAAATAAATATTTAGTAGACCTTGATTACGTGCGGAAAACAGGGCAGGGAAGGTGACGGTAGCAAAATATTAGGTTTTAAGTGCGTTACCACGAAGGCTCGATGGACATTTGTTAAAGGTATGCTTTAACAGTTTCTTAACGTAACTATATAGGTATATAACTTTATAGGCACCACTAACTAGCAGTAGTAGTTAGTGGCGCCTATAGAGTTACATAAGTAGTTGCGTGGGGTGTCGAACAACCCGTTTTAGTGTATATAAATAAAACAGTTTATACGAGCAAAATATTTTTTTTATTATTGTGCATCTTTGAAGCTACATATTAATCAACTTATAATAAATATATAAAAAACATAACTTTTTAGGATTACAGTTTTGGCAAACAATTATCATGTGTTCATTGCACAAATTTCCTTGACATTTAGTGCACACAATCTTGGGTTTTGTCCTTTTTTCATGACATCTCTTGTAAGAAGGTGATTGGTTTTCCCTGGAAGAGGTAAAGTAGCAATTTAAGGTCGTGACATTTGATGGGGCTTGAAACAAATCAACATCCACCTTCTTTGAAAATGATTTTCTGGATATATTGGAATTGTCTTTAGCATTGTCAATCGTGCAGCTTTACTTGGATGGATTTGGTCATTTGTATCAGCTCCACCTTCTATACCTTTCGATGTGCTATCAATAACCTATCCTCTTCCTTCTTCTTATACGAATTGGTTTGCAATTTACCGGTCGCTTAGTGTACAAAAACGACAATTTAGATAAAACGTGAGGAAAATTATTAAGAATAATGTAAATAACATTATTTTATGCATTATACTAAGAGAAAGAAGTAGATACGCGCTCTTCAAGTAAAACCGCACACAACAGAGCACCGCCTGTGACTGATTTGTGAAGGTTATTAATGTACACGAAGCCACGAAGAAACCTAGGGCGCTAAATTCAGATTTTTAAAGCTGAATTTTACTTCCACACACGGACTGGGGTGTCCCACGCGAGTAATTACGGGTAAAGTACTAGACGGATCTAAATAAAGCAGAATATGGCTTGCTTACTTCTTGAGGTTCCGTACCTAAAGGGTAATTTATTATAGGAACTATTACTATGACGCCTCGGTCAGTCTTAGACACGGTCCATTTAGTTGACAAACTAACAGACAGACGGACAGTCTGTATCTCTTGAACCGCAAATGCTAGATAGTTCACTAGACAGTTGACATTTTCAAAGATTGTATATTTCTAATGCCAGTATCACATGAAATACTAAAAATGGGTAAATTACGAAACGTCTGCACATGTTTGCACCCACAGATATTACTTAGTCCACTTACGTTAGTTTTGATGCGCATACCTCCCGTTACCGACGGTGTGCGACTCGCAAACTGGCAAACGAGCAGTCGGGCGCACATAAACATTCGCATAGTTGCTAATGGCAGCAAAATGTCTCGTTGCCTGATGGTAAGCATGTTCAACTACAGTCATAAGTTCCTGCGTTCGTCTCACGGGTCAGGCCAAAGTGTTATTGCGATTTTGCAATTTCTAAGACGTCCGAAGTCAGGCAGTTGGTGGAGCTACACCGCCGCGCATCGGAGAGCACGTTAAGCCCTCGATCCTATGCCTGACTTCTCTCTGGTCTTCTCGGATTGCCGTACTAACGAAATAGGAGAATGCGAGACCAGGGAGCGGATTTGTGCCTGTGGACACACTTGGTGCACTATGACATGTCCTGCCTTGGGAAGTAAATTCGGCTAGGACGATGTTATTATTTTAAGTTCTATATCTTTTTACAAGGTGGTAGTGTAGCAGTCGCGCACATAGACGAGCAGTTAAAAAATGCGTTTCCCTCTAATTTCCTAGTGTTATATGAGCGAAAATCCCCCCCCCCTCGTGCGTAATTCGTAAATCGATCTCTCTGGTTACTCTATTAGGGAGCTGGCGTGAAGATGTGTTGTTATTGTTGTTACATTGAACATATGCATGCAACGTCTAATAATTGACAGAAGAGCTTATGTTTGTATCTTATTATTTTCTTCTTACTTAAAATTCATTGTAACACAAGAAGGTGTTTCAATGCTTAATGAGGATTTGAAAATATATTCGCTACATATGACATGTTAATAACACATGAATAAATAAACATTATTTATATTCTTTTACTTTATTTTATTTTACATCTACGACTGGTTTGGATTTATCGTCACGGAGTAAACAAATATTTGTGTGAGGAAGTAGTAAAAATGTCTTCAATGAATCTATGATGTCTTCTGTCCAAGTGATTTCCATTAATAAGCACATTCTATCAATTATTACAAGCAAACGCAACGACATTAACCTAAAATTGCCTATTCCAAGGGCCTCATAATTTTTTTGATATGAAAAGTATTTTCTTACGTTTGTAATCCATATTTTTTGCCGGTATTCACCCAAGTATCTGCGTGAAAGAGTTATAACATACATACGAACTTTTTTGCTTAACATCTTAGTAGGATTCGAAAATTTATTTGTGTACAAAAGGTACACAAGTAAATTTTCATACTTGAAAAATTATATTTCACGACGTCATTCCTCTTTAAAAATTAAAAAAAAACCTTACATTTTAGTATTTCACTATTAAAATGCTATCCCGAACTGTTTACGCCTGCAAATATAAACAAACATCAAAATTATCACACCGCGTGACACACTCTTCTGTGCGTAGGCGTGGGGTGAGTTTTGAGAGACCGCGGTATACAATACAGATGAATCACGGTATTACACCATAGTAGAAATTTAAGGCACACACGATGTGACATTCTATGGTCACAGAGGCTTAGGAAGAGGTAGTGCTATGCTGCATAGGGGGAGGTAGTGCATTGCATAATGTCACACGTCCTCCTATGCAACGGAATTGGGCCGGTACGACCGGGGAGGTACCTCTCGCTCACGTGATACCGCCGTAAAGTGACATCTTCAGTGTCGCGTTTCGTGCGGTTTGTGAGTAGCCTGTGATCCATTGCGGGGTGAAGGAGAGCAACGCATCTTCATAGTAATTATGTGGATGTTCATGGGCGTCGGTAGTAGAATAAGGGCTCCGATCGCTCGTCTGTCCCCTATTCTATAAAAGAATCAGAGGTAAGTGTGAAGGGATATTTATGCTTATTATAAAAGTCCACAGAAGCTGACAGTCAGTATGTGATCGATTTTCTCTCAATACCTACTGAAGGGATTTTCATGCAATTTCCATAGACAGATACAGCGGTTCCCGAGGAAGGTTTTGATGTTTAATTTCTCTCTTTCTTCTCTCTCACAAAGGTATCACGACGGATTTCACTGACAAAACCGGGGCGAATTGTAAGTTTATAAATTGTACCATACTTCATCCATTTCTTTTTACTAGCAAACTTTTATATCATCTCTCAACGAAATTAAATTATTACAGAAACGCGTTCTTGTAGTACCTTCACTAATATATATTTATTTTAAAGCATAAGATTTTTTTACTGTAAATAATATTTCCATTTACTAGAAACCTATTTCCAAATCGAACTAAAGCAAAATCTCGGTTATACTCCCATAGTTGGAGGTACCAAACTGGAACGGGACGATCGGGGACGTACATCTCGCTAACATCACACTCACGCAAAGGGACAGCTGTACTAATGCCTGCTATGTGGGTTCGAAGTGTTCAGACACACGCCCGTAGATACTTGGCAAATTAGTCTTCTTTAATGTTAATGTAAAGATAAGATAATTCACATTTAAGTATAAATAGGATTTGAGAGCGCGGATTAGAGGTCCAAGTGTAAAAGTTTGTGAATGACGCTCGTTCAAGAGAATATTAAACGGAGACGCCTCGGGGATGTCACGGAATCAGGCTTGGCTTAGTGTGAACTTACAAATTTTATTACACATGGAAAAATATCTGCCTCGACGTCGGGTTGTGAAAATTTGACTTGTGATATCATTTTGAAGTCTAATATTGCGTTACTATTGTATGTTTTAACATGTTCATGGTAGCAGTCACGTAGTCCTTAACCGTTGAACCGATTGAAGGCCTGTATCGATGTGGCTTCTAGCGGGCCTAGAAATCTAGCCAAATAACTAATCTGTTTTGTTTTGTTACGGCGGGTAAATACATGTAATGTGTGTATGTATTTCCGCGCCGAAACCACCGCCATCGGTATTGGGTGTAATCCGATGTGGCGCGTAGGACTCGCCACTGCGTACAACACCCACTAGAATCCCGTGGGTGGCATCGGCCGCCTATACACAGGTGCTTCGTGTCCGTATTTACACAACACGGCGTGAAAGTGTGTCAAACACATGACACAGCCTGTAGTTCACCCACTCTCGTATCGTCATATAAGTCGCCAAAAAAAGCACCCAACCCCGGACCTATTAGCAAGGGCAGGGCGTACAATGAAAAACGTAGCTCGATGCTTATGTAACATTTTGTTACTGTACCGATACAGTTACAAGCCCGGCACTTCACGTGACCTGTTCAACTCGCCAGGGACGCGGCACTTAACCGACAAACACTTGCTCCGACCGAATCAGTTATTGTCCATTTGCGTATTGAAAAAATACATTTGGACAGCATCAGTCGTCAGCCTCGATCATTTGAATATTAAAAAATGAATGTTATTCCTCCTGTCGACAACGTGCGTTGTATTGCGGAAATTCGCAAAACTTTTACGAAATGTTATCGAAGGGGTTTTTTACATGCTCACATTCCATTGTTATTGTTCCTAAGGTACAAGTTTTTATATAAAGTATACAAAACGACAATAATAGCGTCTATTGATAAATACTGTGGCCTAAAGGCCGTTGCCTCGCAAAATATATTAAGCTGTCGACCCGGTCCCGACGGCCTTCCCGGTCCCATAAGTTCCATTGGATTAGGCAAATAAACGTAAAGAGAATGCGGCCCCCATAGCAAAAAAGAAAATTGATGTGTAGAGACAAACAAGCAATCGGGTACTATTTATGAGCTATGAGGACATCACTATTATATTTTACCTGTGATATATGGATATTTTAACTTTCTAGCTGAGAGACCCGAAACTCCTTTAACATTTGGCTTGAATTATGAACATAAGGACATTGAAATGCGTGAGGCGATGTTGAAGACTATGAATGGAATTTTCCACGCACTTATGTCTGTAAGCAGGATGGACAATAGGTGAATAGAGAATCCATAAAGAATTGAACCAAAAATTTTAAGAGTGAACTTTACGCAGGAGAAAACTGTATTGTAAAATGGACTGATTCAGCTATTTCAATACGGAACACGATTGGTGTGCTGTGAAATGTGTGAGCAGAATATTGTCTTTACATCTTTGATGTGAGTTATCACTTCTTCCTCCGCTAGCGAGGTCTATCTAGTATTGTACAAGTACAAGAATATCCGTGAGAATTTGCGCTTCCTTGAACAACGTCCAAACTGCAATGAACTGGATACGCCCGAAGGAAAATGATACAATTTGTAACACAAAGATACAAACTAGAACAACATGACCCATTTTTGTTTGTTCACGCATTTATATGCACCTTCACTGGCCATGCATTGGGGATTATTTTGACGAATACCCACAAAAACCACCGCGAGTGCCATCAGTGCCACCTTTGGTAAGGTGCCGCGGAACAACAAATCATCGGGGCAAACCGATGGTTAGTTCGTCCCTTAATTGACCAACGCCTATTCCACAGCAGGGTTGCCCCGCACCACAGGATAACCCCACCAACGTGCACATTGGAATGGGGTGAGGATCACATCCTCTTTCCTTGCGCCGTGCGACCAGACGCCTGCTCCAACTGCTCTTTAGCCCCCTCGTCTTTATAAAAGGAGTGCAAAGAACCCACTCAGTTCAATTGGCAAAACCTAAGTTCACCCCAGGCTACTAGGGCGGCCGCCACGACAAAGCTTTTGTACCATGGTGGGGCGAGCAACATGACCTGATGTAGTCTAGTAAACACTAAAATTTAAACGGACGGGTTGTCAAATAAAATTGAATATTTCTAAGAGATGCGTACTTGTACATACGTCAGCAGCGCATAACTGATGTGGCGACGTAAAAAATTCCTATATAGTCAAAGTGAATTAATTTCTGAAATGTGTGCATATCTGAGCGAGGCTTAGTTGCATTTGCACCTGCATTTACATAATCCCACTTACACAATTATCATACATTCTCAAACAAATGTAAATAGATATGTAGCGAAAACTCCCCACCATGATTCAAACATTGTGCTGGCGGTGGGGATTAGTAGCCTGGGCGGAGTCCCTGACACTTAGACGAAGCTAATTAGACCTTGAGTCTGTTTGTACCCCTCTTCTAGGTCACAAAAGATCGGAAGGAGGAGGCGCTATTGACACTTTTTTATAGGAAGAGAGATATAAAGAGAAGGAGGAGGAGGTGTTTATGAATATGGGGCAAGGGGCGGGAATAGGAATCTCACAGCTATTCATTGTCCCAATGGGGCATCCCACCAAAGGCAGCACTGATGGCAATCGCAGTGGCTTTTGTGGGTATTGAGCAATATAATGTGCCACGAGCCCTACAGTCAACTGGACCCTACCCACGGCCGGTGAAGGTGCGAAAATGCGTTTCGCTAAAAAGTTGGTGAAAATTATTTTTTAGAGTAATGTAAGCAAAAGCCTTGCACACAATGCAGCTAGCTTAGTGCCTTAAAACATTTATTTTTTATAATGATATATGAATATTATATTTGCCTTTGCCTTTCAGGGACGCAGTGACCTCCGCATCTCACAATCCTCTGCTGCTTACTGTTCCGTGTTGCACACTATCCCCTGGTGCTCACTTTCCCCAGTTGCTAACCGTTTCTGCTGGCCACACTGTCCCCTGCTGGGCATTGTCCTCTGCTTTTTACTGTCCTCTGCCGCTCACTGCTCTATACTGTTCACTGGCCCAATCTGCTCATTGTCTCCTGCTGCTCACTGTCCCCTAATGCCCTAATTAGTGTTGACTGTCCACTGCTGTTTAATGTCCCCTGCTACTGACTAACTTGTATTAAGAAATACTTCAGAAGAGGCAAGCGTAGTCTACGTTGGCATGAAACGTGAACGTATAATGCAACCGTAGCTAGAGGCACACCCCCTCGTCAATGCTGTTCTGATTCGGTAAGAATGCAGCACGACAGATTAGATGTTACGTCATAGAACATATTCCTGAAGAATATCGTTTATCAGCCCTCTTTGCGATCCGCGATTTACACTAAATGTGACCAGAAAATTCACACTGATAGAAACTCTCTTAAACATATGACACGATAATAAAATTCACTTTTATGTCCGTCAGAATTTGATTCTCATCTTTGAAAATTTCTTATAATCTAATGGCAAAAAGAAGTCAGAATCAAATTGATAAAGCTGCATTACAGCAGTATTGAGCCGGCACAGCCGGGGAGATAGATACCTCTCGCGGAGATAAATACTACTCCAAAATGAGTTCATGCCAACGTACTTCTCTTATCTAGGTACCGATGCATTCCAGTTACACAACTAGTCGATTTCAGCGCTTACGCTCATCGAGGTGGCAAATATATGTAAGGCGCTTTGTATGTGTCATTTCTGAAGTCCGGATGACTTGTCATATTGCATTTAAATAAACAGTTTTAAGCAGTATGGAAGAAAATGTATCTTGTGTCTTTCAAAATTAAATATTTAGGATGAAATGCTTGAGTACTAAGACGAAATCAGTAATTGTATGAGGTTATGTGAGAAGTGTTTGTCTTCCCCACCATGGTTCAATCCTTGTCGTGGCGGTGGGGGTAGCCTGGGGTGTACCCAGGCGAAGCTAATTGAACCGAGGGGGATCTCTGCACCCCTCTTATTAGAAGAGGGGGCTAAAGATCAGGGAGGAAGAATTGCTCCCGGTACCCCTTTTATAAGAAGTGGGGACCAAGGAGCAACAGGAGGTGGCGCTTTGCGCACGGGAATAGGTGCAAGGATGGGAACCGCACCGCATAGCAATTTTCAAAAGTCAGTGGGGTTGTCCTGTAGTGCCTGGCAACCCCATCTCTGGAGGTGGAGTTGGTCCTTTAGGGGGCTGACTAGCCGCCGAGGTGCCCTGACGATTTGTTGTTCCGGGGCACCTCACCAGGGCGGCACTGATGGCACTCGCGGTAGTTTTTGTGGGTATTCGACACTATCATGTGCCGCGAGTCCCACACACCGCTGAACCCCACCCAGGGCCAGTGAAGGCGCGTAAATGCGTTTCCCTGTGTCAACAAAAAAAAAAGATAGAAGTGTTTGTCTTGACATTACTGCACTTCACTGGACTGTTTCATAAAACTCAAACGCTTTCCTTGAGCAGTCTGGACGGCCCGCTGTGTAGACGCAGTGAAGTGAACAACGCAACTGCGTAACCTCTAATTATATAGAGACATGCATGATCTATAGAGCTAGTACTTTTGCTGAATATCGCACGCCGCAGTCATAATAGCCACTGTAGTGTAACGTTGCGGATGTCGCCTGTTACTATACCGTTAGTCGCGTGGAGTTTTCGGTTCGATCACCAGGTCGGGCAACTATTGTTAAATGTTCTTCCGATTATTCTGAGCACGCATTATATTGCCTGGGATTGGAGTGTGCCCGAAGTGGCCATAGGCATGCCACCTATTACATCGTGGGCCTCAGCACCTTGACTAGTCGTGGGTGTTCCAGTATATCTACTGGACTTACGAGTTTTCGATGTACTAGCACATCTCTGCCTACCTCTTCGGTGATAACAGGCGTGAAGGTACTTTTTTTACAGTCATATTGATCGTGCTACTGGGCTGTTATGATAACGTGCGTTTTCCAGGTAAAAAAAGGTTTTATCTATAATATTAACACATTAACGTAGCACGTAATTGCATGTCTCTAAATTTACTGCCCATGTTTCTTACACGTCTGATGTCTTTTTATGAGATAAACATCTAGGGAAGTATTTATGCCCTGAAATTTTATTCGTAATCGATGGAGTCAGAAGGAAAGTAATGTTTTATGTGTGTAATTTTTTTAACTGAGCAAACGAACAGACGGTGCGTTTTGGCGATTACGAATACCCATAGGCATATACATAATTGTCATGATATGATTCCCACACCTTTCCTCTTTCCATCCAAAGGACTACCGGCTACTCAGAACCCTCACAAATAAATCAAAGATCGAGCCATCCCAATTAGGCTGTATATAACGCTGTATGGCCTCCGACACATAAGATTTCTGTGTTCCTTGCTACAGCCGGAACGCCTTGACGGATTTCGGCGTGCGGAGTGTCGATAGACTCGTCTTCATGAGTTACACTGCGTATATTGTAATACATTTTAAACAGTTGGATTTAACTTTTTCAATTTTATGTTGATTTGTTTCAGGTTTAAGGTCTCACATTGTTCTGCGTACAGAGAAACAACCAGTAGATTCCAATCCACTCCGTAGAGACGCTATATCTAATTGTTTATATAATAGAATAGAATATAATTTTATTTAGATAATTATTATTACATTGTTATACATAACATAATATGCCCACAGTAACCTATTCTACATTAATAACAATATCAGGATAACAAAATTTATAGCATAGAAAACAATAATAAATAGACAAACAAAACAAAGAAAAATAAAATGATAATAAAGAATATAGATAAATTCATACTAAAATTAGCACTACATATATATATATATATATATATATATATATATATATATACATACATATATTATATATAATATTTAATTAACTCTCCATGGTTCAAAGTCGTGTCGATGGGACTTAGTAGCCTGGAGTGAACCCAGGTGAACCCAATTGAATTGACGGGATCGTCGTCGCACCCCTCTTATAAAGAAGAGGAGGCTAAAGAGCAGTAGGCGGAGTCGCTTGTACGCACTTATATACGTAAGATCAAAAATAGAAACCACGCAGTTGTGTGATTGTGGATGGACCACAGTCCTGATGGTAAGTAGGCACTACTATTTGTTAAAGTGTGGTAAGAACAGCTTTAGAGCCACCATTTTTTAAATTACAAATGAATATTTCAAAAGGAGCATAAGTTGCTAAATGAAGGGATATATATAATATTACGGTATCAAGAATGGCGTGGTGTGGAAGTATCTATCTGCATAACGCATTGAAGTGGGGTGGCATTGCGGTCTCTAAACAAGCCTGAATACACACTGCATTATATGTGTATTGTGAATTTAGTCTCGCTCATTTTATTATTGCCTTAATTGTGATAAATACTTTGAATCTATATTTGAATCGATATACCAAGACAGTACAATTGGTGAGGTGAATGAAAAAGACATTGCAATTGCGTTTCTTGCGGTTTGTGAGTTTTCATTGAACCACTGGAGAGTTAATATATAAATGAGTAAAGACTAGTTATAAAACCAACTTAATAAAACTTTGTTACATCACTGTATCGGTGGATAGTTTCCTTGTGAGAATTCCAACAGTTTGTTAATGTATTTTGAAAGCTGTCACAACAGCAAAATAAAATAATTAAAACGAATATGCTTTAAGGAAAAGGAAATATAAACTCACACAACATCTTCACGCCAGCTGCCTAATGGCGTAGGCAGAAGGAACGGAGTGCCACACATCTCGATCATTACATACCTGACTTGCGTTGAAAAGGAAATATGTCCTTAACTTTGTTATGGTGATTACAAAAAAAAATAATTAAAATGTTCCCTTTGATATGTGTCTCACAGGGTGAATATGTTTCGTTTACCTCCGCAGTAACGTGCTTAATTCTGCATTTGACTCGCATGGGTTTTTATAATATTATGGGTATTTCGTTGCAAATGTAATAAAATTCACCAGCTCATTGGCCCATTGGCCCATTGGATAGAAGGAGGAAGTGAGGCCAACGCATCTGCATGACAACCATAATGCAAATATCTATGGCCGTTGGTAGTCGTTCTAAAGCTCCGATTTAATTTTCCCTTACTGTACTATATAAAATCATCCAGAAGACTATTGCACATGGACCTCTCCCAGAAACTAGACATGCTCACATGTCATTCAGTTCATTCGTCCAGCGGTTCCACGGTATACTGCATCCACACTAACGCACTCGGAAACGCTTGCTGTCTCTCTCTTGCCGGAAGGTGAGCGAGTGATAGTGTCGTACCGCTTGCGCCCCAGCCCTCTCGTCCTTGTTCGGAACGAGGTCCGGAACAATTGTAATTCCGTGCCGTGTTTAGAACTCGGACGAAGCCAACGAGCTTTTTGTATAAATATAGTCTGGTATATAAGAGAAGACCTAGACCCAACAGGTCCGAAGCCGCACCGCGCGACATACTCCCCGACTTTTTTGAAGAAAGGTCGAGGCAGTGGACAGCGAGTCCGACGGAGGACTATCCACCACCACTGAAGAATGTCACGGAAGACGGTCGAGCGGGTGATCGTGACTTCTCACGATCTCCACCCCAATTCCCTTCTGAAGACGAGAATAATGAGTTCCTAGTGGAGCTGGAGGAGCTACACCCGCAGAAGCGCGCGGCGTCCTCGCCCGACGAAGGACCTTCCAAGCAGGTCGCAGTAGAGGAATCACACTCCACCGCCACCTCTTCATCATCACCACAATCACCATCTAGGTCTGCACACGCCCCGCCTGCATCACTGCATATGACACCTGTGGCACGCGAGTCGGAAATGGCTGGCCAAGTGGCGCCCGAGGAGGACTCGTCAACGTCGCCGGGAGTCGCCTCCGCCTCCGTTTCTTCTGCTGTGTCTGCAGGGGACGTCGAGCCTGCCTTCTCCAGCGGATCGGTTGACGTGACGGGATATCGCAGTTTCGCCACCGCTCTGGAGAGCTCCCGGAAGGTAACCCCTAGGTGTGCGCCTACTCCCCACCCCCATCCCCGCCTACCACGGTCCGCAACCCCAGCGAGTCCCAGCCGCCGCGCGGACTATCGGAGTACCCTCCGATAGTTGTGGAGTTTCTGCCAGACAGGCAGAGGCATTTCCGCACCCTGCGTGACGTGCTGGGAGAGGCACCCAACGCCCGGCACTATGGGAGGGGCATAAGGTTCCTGGCACAGTCGGCGGAGGAGTTCCGGGCAGTCCAGGCCTTACAGACGTCCATGACTAAGGACAACCCGGCGGTGCAGTGGCACTGTTAATCCCCACCCTCAGACCTCCCCACCAAGGTGGGTATTAGAGGTCTGCCAGTGGGGACAGACACCGAATGCATCGCCGAGGAGCTCAGGGGCCTGGGCTTGCCGGTGGACTTCGTCCGGCATATACCGGCGAGAGGCGGGAGACCCGGCTGCCTGTACCACGCGCAGCTGGATCGCCTGAACAGCGAGGAGCTCACACGCCTCTACGAGGTGAGAGAGCTCCTAAGCATTACCGGAGTGGTCGTGGAGGATTGGAAGGGCAGACAGGGACCGTCACAGTGTCACCGCTGTCAGCTCTTCGGACACTCCTCAACGAACTGCCACCGGGAAATTAGGTGCGTCCGCTGCGGCGGGTTCCATGCAGTCGGGGACTGCCCGCTGCCGAGAGGAGCCAACCCGACCTATGCCAACTGCAAGGGCCCTCACACGGCCAATGACGGGAGGTGTAAGGCCTTCCTTAGGGAGGCCAGAGCCCGAGGCATGGTCATCCACCCACGCATCCCACCCAAGCCCGCTGTGCCTGGAGACTAGTTTACACTGGTCTCTCACGGCCGACACCGTGCCGCACCTGTGCCCGCGGCTCCGATGCAGAGGGAGGGACAGGTCAAGTACGGCCCAGGATCATCCCTTGCCGCCTCGGCCAACGACCCCAAACCCAGACAGGTGAAGACGGCCAAGCCCAAAGGGAGGCATACTCGTAAGAGGAAGCCCCAAGCTGAGGCCGTCCCCAGCTTCCACCCTCCGCAACAGGAGACCACCGCGACCGCCGTGTGCCGAGTACCCTCACAGGCTAGGGACCCGGAACACTCACGCTCACAAACACGCGCACCAACTCACCCCACAGTACAGACACCAATTCCCTCACCACGGGCATCAGTCTTCCGAACGCCTCGGTTCCCGCGAAGGTGGGGACCTTCGCGGGAACCGAGGCGCTCGGAAGGGGAGCAGCGTCGGCGCGATGAGCCCAGGGTCCACGTTGACGATCTCAGGGAGTTAATCCGGGAGATCGTCAGGGAGGAGCTGAGGGCGGTCGTAAAAGACGAGCTGTCCAGGCTGCTCTGGGACCCCCGCGTCTGGGCACAAATTACACACGCACGGAGCCAGCCAACGGGGAGCCAGTGATGGATTGTGACGAACTCAGGGTCGCTTACTGGAAACCCAGAGGTACAGGAGGCAAGAGCGACAGTCTCCGGCTGCTCGCTCAGCAGTATGATTTACATGTCACCCTGCTGGGCGATACTTGGCTAGGGCGCGGAGCCTCCGGCTACCGAACTACGTCGCGTATCGGAGGGACGAGGTGTCACCGAGCGGGAGGCCGTACAGAGGTACGGCTGTGCTCCTTCGGCGGGACGTCGTGCACGACTAATTGAGATAGGGCCCCTTCACCGACATGGGCTCGACTGGTATAGTCGTTCACGGGCGGCGGGGGAGGAGCTCAGGATCTTCGCGGCGTACAGACATCCCGGGAACAGCTTTAATCTAGGTGATGTCCACAACGTGCTGGGGAATGGCGGCCAGGTGTTGTTGTTCGGCGACCTGAACGCCAAGCATCCAGCTTGGGGATCGGCCGTCACAAACAACGCTGGCTTCAGGCTGCAGGAGGATTCGGAAGAGCGCGGCTACACGGTGCAAGGACCACCGTGTCCTACACACGTGCCTACAGATCCCCAGCGCACCCCGGACGTTCTGGACATCGCCCTACACCAGAACCTCAAGGCCACGGTCAACATCGAGGTCCTGTACTACCTCGACATTCAACACCTACCCATCCTCGTCACACCTGATTCCGGAGCTATCCTTAGGGAAGGAGTGCGGACCAGAGAGAGGATCGACTGGGCCGTCTATCAGGATAACCTAGTCGACTTCACCATCAACGGGCAACTGTCTACTCCGGACGAGGTGGAGGCCGCCGCTCGACTCTTCACGGAGAAAATCCGGGAAACGCGGGCGGCGGTGACCACCGTCGTACCGGTGAGCTACCCCCGAGCCTACTGGCGGACCTGCAGAGGAAACGCCAGATGACGAAACTCTGGGCCCGTACCCGCTGTCCGAGGATCAAGGCACAACTTAACAAGCTGGCCGAGGAACTGTCTGCGAAGGTGAGAGAGTGTCGTGGAGCAGGCTGGGAGAGTACAGTCTTCCATGCCAGCGAAAACGACACCAGCCTGCACGCCTTAAAGATACGTCTCAAGAGGCCAAAGACCACCATCACTTCACTTCTAGACACCACAGGCGCGAAATACTACGGAGCGTAGGCTCGCACCGAGGTGCTCGCATCACATCTACACACGCAGTTTTCACCACACCCAGCGGCACCGTCGTTCGCAGAGCATCATGAGCAGATGGAGTGCCGCATTCGAGAGCTCCTTCAGAGCCCGTCTCCGCCACTCAGCGGGAAGGACTTCATTTCCCCCTCTGAGCTGCGGAAAGTCGCACTTCGCCTCTCGAGGCGCAAAGCTCCAGGCCCCGATGACATCCCCCCACAGCGCTGGTGATGATGCCTAGGCGAGTAGCCGTGGCTCTCACTCAGATCGCAAATGGCAAGCTCCGGACGGCCCACTTTCCGGAGACCTGGAAAGAAGAGAGGGTCATCGTTCTGCCGAAGTCGGGCAAGCCCCAAAGCCTGCCTGGAAGCTACCGACCGATAACGCTGCTGTCCCACATAGCCATGTTGTTCGAGAGGCTTCTGCTTCGGAGGCTGAAGCTGTACATTCCCAAAGGGACGAACAGTTCGGCTTCCGGAGCGGCCACTCGACCACGTTGCAACTGACGCGGGTGATCCACCACTAGTCTGTAGAGATGAACAAGGGGAGACAATCTATCGCGGTCTTTCTCGATATGGAGAAGGCCGTCGACAGGTTGTGGCACCCGGGACTCCTGTATAAGTTGGTGGACGCCGGCGTCCCGCTGGCGTTTGTGAGACTAGTGGCGTCATTCTTGGAAGGTAGGACCTTCCGAGTAGCGGTGGAGCGGAGGCACTCCTCGGTGAAGGCCATACGTGCCGGAGTGCCATAGGGCAGTTGCCTATCCCCTTGCCTGTACGCGGCCTACACCAACGACATCCCCACACTCAACGATCCTTCGGGAGAGGGTGAGGTAGATGTCATGCTCGCGCTGTTCGCCGACGACAGCGCTTACGTAACCTCGTCCCGAAAGCCGGAGCTCGCAACTGAGCGCATGCAGCGCATGCTGGACCGGTTGCCGGAGTGGCTCGACAGGTGGCGCATGTCCGTCAACGTGGATAAGACGACGGCGCTATATGTCAGCAAGAGGCGCTCCATGCCGGGGCGGTTAAAGTTCAGAGGTCAGGATGTGTCTTGGGAATCCCCATTCGTGTATCTCGGATGCAGTATCGACCGCGTGCTGCGGATGGGCTCGCAGGTGGACCGAGCGGTCAACCAAGCGAGAACAGCCCGCGCTTTGCTGTGGCCGGTACTAGCGTCCGGACTTCACAGACGACTACACGGACGAAGCTGGGGATTTACAAGACATATATCCGGTCACGCCTCACTTGCGCCACCTCCGCATGGTACGCGCTAACTTCCCAGGCCCAGCGGTAACGCCTGCAAGCCCAGCAAAATATGGATCCTACGGGACATCACGGGTGCCGGTCGCTACGTCCGCAATGATGTGATCGCGCGTGACTTGCGGATAGAGTCGCTGGATGTGTTTGTGGTTCGATTGTGTTCCATATATTGAGCGCTATGTTCAATAGGGCAGACAATGGACCGCATGCTTATCTACGTGACCTGGCCCCTTTGCACGCGCGACCACCTGACGGGAGACGGTTTCCGCGTGAACTCCCCCCCCCCCCGTGATCCACCAAGAGGACTATGGACTGCGTGTCCTGTGATCCGGACGAGGATCACACATGCGCACGCATGACACACCCAATCACTACTCACCACAGTCACAACACACAGGCCCTAAATGGGCCTACGTTTCCCTGAGCCAAAAGCCAATTATTGCGGCCCCGTTACCGAGGGGATAGTCGTCCCCTTGCGACCCAAACCGGGTTATGAGGTTCGCCTCGATGCCCGTAACCCCCCCACAGTTTCTGTGGAGATAACCAACAGTGACTGATACTGCGTCTTTCTGTGCGAGGTTTTCACTTTTGCGAGCAATGTCTGGCTTTTCCGTTGCCACTTCAGTGTGCTGAATTTCTGAGCTTTATCGGTTACTTTCTTTCTCATATTACATATCATCGAATTTCGTACCAAATATTTTAAAATATTAAGTAGTACACAAGTCACTACTAGTAAAGTTAAAACACCATCACTTCATTGAACATTGTTCGTAGCAGGAAGGATATCATTGAAAGTTACCAAAAAGATAAGTTAATGGCGTTAAGAGCAAACTTTTAACGGTTTCAGGGATGTCATGCTCAAGGAGTTATTAAACTGAGCGAAGAAGAAATATGACGGATTGGAACTCTCAACACGCCAACAAATCGGAAAAAGTTGAGTTCCGATCACTTTATTTTGCGACATAGTTATGTTTTGCAACTTCATGTAATACTGAGAGACTGCTAACATATTTTATAACAAAACATAATAAATGGTAGTTTGCTATGTCAAGAAATTTGTGTGCAAGTTGATGCTTTACAAATATCAGTCTTAGGTTAATTCTCTATAATTGTAGCAAAAATGCCAGGTAATTTGATATTTTACATTTTAGTTAGGCATGATTGGAATCATACCTCTTGTTTACATTCAGATATCACTTTTAAGCCGGTATCATGTAAACAAGAGGTATGCTCCCACTGAAATCTAGTGTGTGCTCTAATTAAGAAGTGCATGCATTAAATTTGTGTTTTAACTAAATAAAACGATGACTCACTACGGCATATAATCATTGATTTATAAAAGTTTTCATCATTATCAGCCCGTATCGGTCCACTACTGGATAGGCCTCTCTCAATGAACGTCAAGACGAGCGATCTCCTGCTACTCGCATCCATCCGGGACCGGGTACTGCACGGAGATCGTCTACTCACCTGGTGAACAGTAGACCAACACTACGTATTCCGAAGCACGGCCTACACTCTAGAAACTTATTGGCCCATCTGCCAACTGTACTTAGGAGTATGTGATCAGCCCATTGCCACTTCAGCGAGCCTATTCGTCGCATGATATCGAATATTTTAGTTCTCCGCCTTATGATTTCGTTACGAACTTTGCCGCACAGAGAAACACCCAACATAGCACGTTATATAGCCCGTTCAGCAACCGCAAACTTTCGGACCAGTCCTAAATTAAGAGTCCATATTTTGGCCCCGTCGGTCATCACGTTGGAACGCGTTGGTTGAAGAATTTCGAGACAAAGCTTCCGAAATGCTGCCCAAAACAACCGAATCCTTCCATCGGCTTCCTTCTCGAAGTTATGTCTACCTAATTGCAATAGTGGCTCGAGGTAGACGTATTCATCTACGATTTCGAGAATTGCACCATCGGCGCTGACCGGCCTAGGGAGAACGTGTTCATTGAACATGATATTTGTCTTGTCTAAGTTTATCCCAAGGCCAATAAGTCGGGAGGATTCATTTAGGCTGTGCAACATTTCTTGCAAGCAATAAAAGTTTTAGAAAGGTTAAAACAGTCTAATTATTTTTGTTACTGAATATTTTTATATTGTTTCATACGAATGCAAATGTTACGTCCACCAGAAATATGAAAAAGACAGTCGTGGGTTTACTGAACTTCCGTTCTAACAGTGGCTTGCTTTGCAATCGTTTGCGTTGATTGTACTTGGAGCGAGATCACTATCTGACTCCAGTCATAGAGAGGTTTCCAGGCGTGTAGTCCTGTTCAGTATATGTCTCAGGACAAACCTAAGCTACCTAAGTGTTGAAACGCTATAGTAACTCGTCAGTTCTTTACCAATGCACGAATTATTACTTTATAAAAAAGGAGCTCTACTCCTTTTAGCTTTTTTCCTTTTGTTTAATAAATTGCGTTGTAATATGAAGATCTAATAGCAAAATATTTTTCAAATATTGAACATAAGGAATGAAGGACAATCCATGAAAATTAGTGGTTATTGAACAATAATTGTATATATATATAGGACCATCCAAGTTGCAGCCGGGAGTCTCGGATAACTGCCAGATAAGGCTTCATACCCTCACTTTATACTAACCAATATCGGAAACAGTATTAATCCCATTGTTGTTCTTGTACTGTTTTTTTTGAGCCTGTCCTGGATGTTGAATGTGAAAATACAACGATTAAATAAATGTATCTAAAAGTTTAATAAATCTCTTGTAGTCTCTTTAACCTAATTTAGCCTCTTGTATATAGAATTTAAAATTGACATAACTGGAGTGAGATTAAGTCTTCATTTTTCCTTCCTAATACATGAGACCCTGATATCCAAGAATATTTTATCGCATACATGTTTATAGCCCAAATTATGAACTGAACTGAACAAATATTTTACTAGGTTCCACTACCTGTTTAGATATATTGTAACATTTGGAAGCGTCACAAACATACTAGTTCTGAAGATTCAATAAGTGTTTATATTAAGGAATCTTAAAATAATATTTCAATTACTTTCTAGGGTACCGTAGCTCATACACAAAGACGGTCCATACAGGATCACTTGATCGCCTGTTTAGACCATTCCTTCAAGAATTCGTGAAGGGATCTAGATGACATTAATGTCAATTTCAGCCAGTACTGTATGGATATAAACATATTAATTCGCTTAAAACCCTGAAAAAAAAAGACCGTAGCCTTAAATTGGAAATATATTCCAATTTAAGGATACGGTCGTTTGTGGACATATTTTGACGATCGCACGATAATCAAACCTACAGAGTGCTTCCCGAGGACGTAGAACTTTTCTTCCTAAAGATTTTTTTTTCTTTTTAAGGAACTTTTCTTCTTAAGGAAAAAGTCGTGATAATTAACAGTATAAATATTGTATAAAAATATAAGAACATTTGTAAATGTAACATATTTTGTACGCTATGTTGGGTGTTTCTTTGTCCGATAGAGATTTTAAGAAAAAATAATTGGATGTTATTCTTATGTTTGTCTTTGATTGTCTTCTTAACTTGTTTCGGTTACTTTAGGAAAAAAGTATTAATATATTTTCTTTTTTGTATTGTGTTATTGTATAGTTAGATGATATAATTTTGTTTTTGCTTTGTACGTGTTTTAATTGTCGCATGTTGAGACGCGTTAGGCAACTGCGATGTCTCAATCTGAAGACACAAACGTCCTCGTAGTCAGTGGGATTGTTGAGGCTGGACAAGCGCCGCCCACCAGTATTAGGTCCCTCCGAAAAAAAAACTGTCATGTCTCTTCTGGCATGTTTAATTAATTAATATGTTAATAAAAAAATTGGAGGTTCCTGCTGTTGTCACCAATCTGTTGCTCATTTCAAAGTAAGTAAATAAAAATCGGCCAAAAGCAAATCCAGATTTTGTGCAAACCAATTTTCGTTTGAATTAAATTAAAAAGTAAATTAAGTGCTTTAATAACAATTTTTAAATCCCCCCGCGCATGTTCAACAGTTAGAGGGCGGGGGAGGGTACTTTCTATAACTTAAGAAACAATTTCTGAAATACTATTATCAAAATTAAAAAAACTTTCTTTTACTATTTAGAAAGATATTTTTTTTGTTGACGCGGGGAAACACATTTACGCTCCTTCCCCTGCTCGGGGTGGGGTCCAGTGGTGTGTGGGGCTCGCGGAACATTTTGGTGCCGTATACCCTCAAAAACCACCGCGAGTGCAATCCGTGCCGCTTTTAGTGAGGTGCCCAGGAACAACAAAACAACAGGGCACCTCGATGGCTAGCCAGTCCCCAAAGGGACCGAAGCCACCTCCACAGATGGGGTTATACCGCACCACAGGACAACGCCACAGAGTTTGGGACAGTGTATTGGTGTGAGGTTCCCATCCTCGCACCTTAATCCGTGCGCAAAGGCGCCGCCTCCATTTGCTATTTTGTCACATCTTCTTACAAGCGGCTCCTCCTCCGATTCTTTAGTCCCCTCTTCTTATAAGGAAGGTACAAAGAGCCGCCAACTCCGCAGTTCAAGTAGCTCCGCCCAAGGTGTCTCGGATCACTCCAGGCTACTGAGTCCTACCGCCACGACAAGGCTTGAACTATGGAGACTATTTAGAAAGACCTGTGCAACGACACCCAACACGTCAACAACTACATGTATGGAGCGCCCCTCCATTATTTCTAATTTTATTTTATATTTCTAATTCATACTACGTCATTTAGTAGCGGTTAATAGAATACACCTACAATCTAATTTTCAATAACAAAATGGAGTATCTCTGAGGAAGGACGGACTTCTGGACAGACTGGAAGTGGCGTACGTAAATACGGACGTACAGATGGACGGACAGACGGACAGACGGACGAAGAGACGGACGTACAGGTGGACGGATAGACGGAGAGACGGATGGATAGACGGATAGAAGGACAGACGGACAGATTTACATGACGAAATTATAAGGGTTACCTTTATTAATGTTATGTACTTATAAATGTTGATGTGTTACGTGGTGACCCCGGGGCTTGTACCATTCGATCCGCCAAACGGAATCGAAGCGTCCACAACACTGTCTAGTTCTTATACGAGTACATACACAATGACAAAGTGCAAATTATTATTCAAATTTCCAGGCATAATTTCTTTCAAATTTTATCTTATTTTTCCCATTTTCAGCCTTTGTTTGTTATTGAATATTTAATTAGAATTTTAATAAAATCAAACATGGAATCTGTTTTGTAATCGCACTGAGTGTTCGGTCGCCTCGCTTACCTCATGAAAATCGTTCCATTTTCGATGCCACTCCTGTTCATTTCAAGCCGGTGAAATCATTTTACAATGTTTTGTAGCCCTAAAGCCAGCTCGATACACATTCCACGAGATGGCCCAACTCGTAGCAGGCTAGCGGCGGCATTTATATAGCTGTTCGCCATTACAGGCTCAGAGTTTCGTCCGGTTATTAAAATGCCTTTATCATAATCTAAAACTGTCACAGTGATATTTAGTAAAATATATAGTAAAATGTGGTCGTAAGTCATGGGTTCATAATAAAACGTACACTCCTATCGCAAATTAACCATTTCCAACTACATAATAATTTTTGTACATGAATAAATTTATAAACGCTTATTTTTACAATTTTTTGTGGCCTTATCTTATATAATCATTCCGATTGAATGTTTGAATTGAATTGATTTCGAAAATAATTACAATGGTATGTTATATTTATTTTAGTCGACGACTAACTCTATATACAAATTATACTACACACAATTTCACTGTTATATTTTCAGATTAAAAGTATCCTTTATGTCAAAATTAGTTAAATGTACATAGCATACATATTTGTTCATGCAACAAATCATCATTGACTTTTGTTAAATTGAAAAGAACGCATAAGTTACTGTTCTTTAAGAATCGTAGTTTACACATCCCATACCTATACAGATACACTTATATTTTATAAATATGCACCTGTCATTTGCTCGTTTAAAATGTGTATGAAATTCATAACATAGCAGCTCGTGCAGATATCTCTGTATACTGTATACCTATCTATACTAGTAAATAACGTGTCCGACAGTCAGTCGTGAACGATTCATTAGGGCCCTTAAATTTGTTGAGGGAAGTCGAGTACAAGGAAAAAGTTCCACTAAAGAAGATTATTGGAATTTATATCCCTGAGATAGGGAATAGAAATTTGTATGGATCTCCATCATTTTTTTAAGTTAGAAACATTTTACAACCGGCTTCTGATTGAAATGAGTATATATGTATTGGGGCCTTTATGGATATTATACTTCTAAGGGGTGAAACAGGGATTCACTTTACGTATGTAGCTCGGTCTGGAAATCCCTCACTTTTTAAGTAGGAAACATGAAACTTTGTTAAGGGCGAGAAGTCCGTCCCTCCCACCTCCGCCGTCGGTTCATGGCGCCGCTCGGTCGCTCCAGGGACTTTCAAAATTGGAAACCATTTCTGTAACAGTGATACAAGGTCATTGTTTGAAGTATGATTAGACTTGGGCTGTAAACAGTTCTGTTAGAGGGTTAGTATGATTGCTTGTTACTTCCCAAATATTTTTCTTTTCAAATAATGAGGTACTTATTATTTTATTGCATTTCATAGGCATCTGTCAACGGAGCGAACGCGTCGCTGCCAAAGTTAAACATAGAATGAGTTTGAGTATGTATTTTATTGTTTAAAATGGAATAAAAGTCTACTACTTCAAATAAATTCTTTGTATATTTTTTCAATTTAAAAGACTAAGACAAATAATTTCCTTATTTATGCGTTATTATTCAATATGAAACTCTCTATTAAACATTAGAACTCGAAGTAGAAGAAGGGAGTGCCATCACTGCTTCACATGGGGTCCGGGCGACAGGGGACGTAGCACTCACGCCACCAGCCACTTCACGCGACGCCAACAAGATAACTTTGAATGTCTATACAGTGTTACGATAACGATGTCTATAGACACACGATCTTATTTACCTTCATTTACGTATATTTAACATTGAAACCTGTATGACACAAAATGAAATAAGTATGAAGTCAGCTAGTAATGTGTTATATATAAATTAAATCACCGCCAATATACACGCAAAAGATAACATATATTACACGTGTAACGTGGGCATCAATTTCTCTCATACTCTCGCGAAAAGTGCTAACTGCGCAAGAATAAAAAATTATGTCGACCTTGAATTCACGAGATGTGGACTGAACTTTATAGTAAATTGGGCAAAACTTGCATGGAAACTTTATTTATTTATATTACTTTCGTGGGTTTCGAGGTATTTTTGGGCTGATTTAAATAGACCTTATTACTGACGCTGATTTGATTTTTGGTATGTCTCTTGAACATTTTCAAATCGTTGGAGAGCTTGCAGGAAATGTTTCCCATCCTAAATTAATCCTCCAGACCTATTGGCCTTAGGATACATTTGGATAAGACAAAGGTAATGTTCAACGAACACGTTCTCCCCAGGCCGGTCAACGCCGGTGGTTCTATTCTCGAAGTCGTAGACGAATACGTCTACCTGGGGCAATAAACTTCCAGAAGGAAGCCGATAGATTCTGTTGGGCTTGGCAACATTCCGGAAGCGTCGTCACATTCTCACGTTGCCTGTATCTTAAAGACGAAAGTTTTTGACCAATACATTCTCCCCTTGTTGTGTTTCGGCCCCGTAGATCATCTACGGTGCCGAAACATGGCCTTTTAACGTGGGACTTGTCCGTAAGTTTGCGGTAGCTGAGAAGCTTTTGAACGTGCTATGTTGGGTGTTTCTTTGTCCGATAGAGTTCGTAACAAAATTGTTAGGCAGAGAACTAAAGTATATCCGATATCACGCGGATAGCGAGCTCGCTGAAATGTCAATGAGCTGGTCACACGCACGGAAGAACAGATGGCAGATGGGCCAGTTAGGTTCTAGATTGGAGGCCGCGATTAGGAAAACGGAGGGTTGGTCCACCGTTCAACAGGTGGGAAGGCGATCTCCGTGCAATAGCCGGTCCGGGATAGATGCGAGTAGCAGGAGATTGGTCGTCTTGGCGTTCATTGAGAGAGGTTTAGACCTCTCTCAATGAACGCCAAGTTTAGTCCAGCAGTAGACCGATAAGGGCTGATAATGATGATTATGATGATGATGTCTCTTACCTACCTATCTAAAAGATTTTTTCCACTTAATACATAATAATTTAGACATTTAATTTTCTGCATATAGCAAAAAATATGAAATCTTCAATCAGTTCGCAACTGCTGTACCGGCGCGGTCCGTTTGCAGCAGTCAAATTGCGTCGTAGGACGCAGCAACTGGTTTCAGAAACAATTTATAAACACTGGAGTTACTGTTTTGTATAGCACTGGGGGGCCAACAATGAACCCTTTACTGATAACCGACGCCCATAGGCACATCTGTCATGCAGATCCGCTGTTTTTGCCCCTTACCACTGCCACATGAATCTACCCTATATATATCACTTCAAGAAAAAAAAACAATTCACATCTACATTGTTGATTTCACAAATTTAATCTAAATAATTTAATAATTATAAATTATATCCAAACAAAACTCTTTTGAAAGGTAAAGTGAAATATAAATGTATTGATATTGATATTTTCCTTTGTAATTGAGTTCCAATTATAAAATTTTGCATATTCTAGCGCAAATTAATTGTGCAAGACAAAGAAATTTTCCCTTTGTCTTCGGAGACATTCTTTTAAAATTGTATTATGTAAGTTCCTAAAAGACTTAAAAGTAATGCAAAGAAACTGTAGCGAACAGACAAATGACAGCGATAGTTCATTTTGTTTCATACTATCCTGTTAGTACCCGCGTCGGCTGCTACTCGTATATAGAAATAATGATTTCGCTCACAAGCGGCGGACATGAAGAAAAGTTTTCGTTGAATTTCCTTATCTCTTGTAAAAACTTTAGTTATATTTTGATACTAAAGCACAAGTTCTTGTACTAGTTTCATTACTTGGAGCGTGTTTTAAGGTTTATTGTTTTGTTTTAAGTTTTTTCGACTTTACTACTTTACGAAAAGTGTGCAAAACAATCCACCTAAACTTCTTCACTTGACGTTCCCTTGTATTTTTTATAGTATCAATTCCATTTTAGACGTCACGTTACCACTTTTTATTTGTTGACGCGTTGAAACGCATTTACGCGTCTACACCGGCCCTTGGTGGGGTCCAGTGGTGTGTGGGACTCGCGGTACGTGATAGTGCTGAATACCCACAAAAACCACCGCGAGTGCCTTCAGTGTCGCCCTTGGTGAGGCGCCCCGGAACAACAATTATCAGGGCACCTCGACGGCTAGTCAGCCCCCTAAGGGACCAACTCCACCTCCACAGATGAGGTTGCCCAGCACTACAGGACAACCCCACCGACTTTGGGACAGTGCAATGGACTGAGGTTCCCATCCTCGCCCCATGCCCCGTGCGCAAAAGCGCCACCTCCTGTTGCTCTTAGGTCCCCTCTTCTTATGCAAAGATCCCCCTCGGTTCAATTGGCTCCGTCTGAGATCACCCCAGGCTACTAAGACCCACCGCTATGACAAGGCTTGAACCATGGTGGGGGCACGTTACCACCTGGCTCAGTTGTTACCTTGACGGTTACTCCGAGCGTTACGCCAGGGGTCGAGTACACAAAAATATGATATAGAAAAAATGAGAACAAAAATCCGATTCTAAACTAAATCTTGGCTGTTTATTAACATACACTTGTACAGCGGGGACTACGACTTCTACATTTATAATCTTGGAAAAAACTGAAACTGAAAAATGATTGTGTCCGTCCGTAGAAACGGCTACTCAATACAAGACATGTTTTTCCTTTTCAGATAGCATTCGGGTTCATTGTACTTATGATTAAGTTTTGCAGATTTGCATTTATTCAGAGGCTAATTTATAATCTTTGGCTTAATATATAAGCGGCCCACAAAAATGAGCTCTTTGAAACAAATTAGGAATGCTGATATATAGGTAACAGCTACGTAAACAAGTTAAAGTAACAAACTATAACGTTGGTCTCGTTGGAACAATATTGGTGTTTTAGGGTTCCTTTAAGTCTAGGGCTCGGATACGTACCGAGGTCATAGGTCACTTTCGCTCACAAGTGGCACACGTGAATTAGATATAAACAAAAGGTTTCGTTGATTTCCCAAATCTTTTGTGAAAACTTTGGATATATTTTGAAACTAAAACACAAGTTCTGGTACAAATGTTATTAGTTGGAGCGTGTTTTAAGTCTTGTTGTTTTATTTTAAGTCCTTTCAACTTTACGAAAAGTATGTTAAACAATCCACGTAAACTTCTCCACTTGACGTTCGCTTCTATTTTTTATACTCGTAACATCAATTCCATTTTAAACGTCACGTTATTGTTACTATTTCACTGACGTAATCGTTGTGGCTCTAAACAATCCCCGTGTGCACTGCAACACGTTCCTAAATCAATTTAAACACTTAGTGCATATTGCAAGTATTACCTACAAACATTTTGAGTTTTCCCATCCCCACACGCTACAAGGTTTAAAAACTTTTTTTCTCATAAGAATATAAATGCACTTATAATGCGTTAACATTTTATATTACAGAACATGTTTTTTGTATATCTGAACTGTTCGATACAAAATTAAACTAATTAAATTATCTTACTACCACAATCATAATATGAGATGACCTCGTGCCCACACACAAGGAACAAGAGAACAAATTTTAAAATATCCCACCCTCTGCTCGGCGACGACGCGACGGTCTCCGGCGGCGAGATGATCTGACCTCCTTTAGGAAGGTTTTGCTCGATATAGATCTAAGCCTCTCTTACATCTCTCTAGGTGTGGAGATTAGCACACCTTTGCTTAGCAGTGAGATACACAAGCTATGATTAACTATAATGATAAAAATGTCAATTCAGTAAGCAACACAACTCGCTGTTGTGTGTACTATTCTACCTTGCACTGGAATAAAACTCACGTTTCTATTATCCTCCTTGGTTATTATCATAATCTTTGTCCGCTGTTGTCTAGGTGTTATAATCAACAGCAATTGTAAGCTTCTGATCCATTACCCTGAGCTCAACACGGAAGAAAGATATAACTGAAGTGGAACGAATGCTGAGGATTAATCCTGATTAACGAATCAAATAGCGAACGGCTTCTAAGACCCTGTGTGGGGTAAACCTGTCCCCCTATTGGACGCGATATTACTTATGAGATTAACCGGCTTACCGGGTCTTGAGCTGTTCACATATCGCTTGTTTCATAGTTTAGTTTATAATCTATAACTCAGCCAATGATCATACCTGCCCCATCAGTATATGCAGTGATACAGAATGACTGTAGCAGGTATCTGCATTACGGGTCGCTGTCCAATTAACCCATGTGACGCCCTGTGACATACACAAGCCGAGAGGAAGCCCTACTTTGCCACCCAAATCATCCTCGCTCCGCCTCGAGACCGCACGAAACGCGACAGGATATCCAACACAACTGTATTTTGTCAGAGGTCTATATCGGGTAAGCCGTGCCGGATAACTTATTGCAGGATCATCATCATTGAAAGAGTAAGGAAATCCAACGTAATTCGTTCCTATTATTACGAAGTTCCCCTAGAACTAGCGCTCAACGACGACGTAAAGAAAATTATAAAATTAAATGAAGAGAAAAATTTCTTGCAGTTCGTGTTAGTTCGTTCGTTAATACTTCACTTTAAAGTTGATTCATTATTTAACAAAACTTTTCAAGGGTATTATTGTGTTGTCTTCACTTGTTCATTTGAGTGGAAAGTAAAATGTGACGAAGTACTTTTAGACGACTGCCGACGCAACATTATTATTACAGTATTATTTATTTTTTATATAATATGGGCAAACGAGCAATCGGACCCTTTTTGCGACTACCGACGCCCATGAACATCCACATAATTACTATGCTGCTGCGTTGCCATCTTCCCCCCCCTCAATGGGCCACCGACTACTCACAAACCGCACGAAACGCGACAATGAAGATGTCGATTTACGGTAGTATTATGTGAGCGAGAAGTACCTTTCCGTTCGTGCTCCCGGCTGTGGGCAGGGGCCACGCAATATCAGCTCATTTCATTTGACCGTACACAGCGTGCAGCGACTCGAATCGTTGACGTCCACGTTAATTAGGGACTGCTAGATTCTTTGGGCTTACGAAGACATGTCGGTTCACTGTGCGTCTTTTATCGTATTTTTTTTTTGGAAGTGTTCCGAGGAATTGGTCGGCTTGATACCAGCAGCAGAATTCTGTCTTTGGGCATTACGACAGAACTCTAAGTTCCACGCCCATCACCTTGATGTCCGTAAGTCCACAACAGTGCGGCTTAATCGCCACTTCTTGCCGCGTATAACTGTTCTGTGAAACCAGCTGCACCTCTCCTTATTTCCGATCCGATACGACTTAGAGGACTTCGAGATAAGAGCATATCCATTCCTTAAAGGCCGACATGACGCTTAGTCTTACAGATGTCTATGGGCGGCTGTGACAGCTTCGTTTGCCCCCTATCTCATAAAAATAAAAAAATACCTCCAAGTGATTTTTTTTTTATTTATCTTCCTAGTTACAAATGTTGTCATTGGGACAAATCTTAAATAGATTATTGTGAACATACCATCCAGCATTACATAAGATATTTGACATTTATTCAACTAATTTATTCGTTCTTAGTCTGAGTCATTGGACACAATTTGTTATTACGTTCAGATACTACACTGAATTGGGTTTTTTAATCAAATTATATTTTAAGATTTAATCTTACACTACTGCTCACATCAAATACTTTCTGACAGCAATTAGAGTAATTTAAATGTATGAGTGTGTATATTTGTCCTTCACGTAAACGCTACTTAAAACATACACACACGCACAAACACATGACTCTTCACGTCGGTTCCCCAGTGGTGTATCCAGAGACAACCGCGTTCCAAATGTGTCGACCCTCATACGGGTACGTGCATACGTGTGGCGGGTGCTTACCTGCGGGAGAAGATAAGATTAACAGTTTTAGATAAACTTAGGAAAATATCTTGAATAACTCGTTTATAATGTCATATTATCCGATATGGTCAGTCACCAGTCAAGTCAACAGATGAGAAAAACAACGCTCATTAAGGTATTTTTAGCATATTATTTAATATGGTAACAGTCCCTTAAGACCGACGTTTTTTGTCCCCTCTTCTTATAAAAGAGGTCCAAATTGCACCTCCTCCTCCTCCTGTTCTTTAGTCCAGTCTTCTCATAAAAGGGGTACAAAGAGGAGCCCCATTGGTTCAAAAAATATATTTGGCGTTTGCCACAACAAAGATTATTTCTCGTTATATTTCTTTGCTAAAATCATAATTGAAATAGCCAAAACTGTTAAACGTTCTATTACTACTGCGTGAGAAACTCTTCAACTTGTTATAGCTTTGTGTTTAAATACACTTTACTAAGAGTACAGCCTCCCTAGAAACGATCTGTTCTAGTATTCCGTACTGGCGGCTCTGTGATACTTACATTTGCTATCATCATTATTATCATACACTGTTCGAAGTACACTTTTTATTTTCATGAAATAAAAGGGTATTTACAGAAACCGTTATTTGCGTTTATTCTAGTGGTATAAAATGTTGCACGTACCTAGTGTTAAGCATATTCTTCCGCCGATCTCGGGATTCGGGGTTCTGTTCTCGGGTCGGTGTAAATTGTCATTGATATATTTCAATTTACATGAATAGTGGGTGTTGGTTTTTACGTCATAAGGGGTTAACGAGCAGTTGGGTAGCGTGGCAAGTGCTCATCGATGCCCACAGATATCCAGAATAGGTCCTCCTGGTCTCACAGATGCGTGAGCGGCGTTTCAGAGATGAATTAGTGCTAGCTCAAAGACTCCTGAGTTGACAGTGTTACATCTCGGTGCCTCGAAAGACTTGTTAGCCCTTGGTCTTGCGAATCTCTTTCCTTCTGTCGTCTCAGAATGTCGCACCAAACGCTTTTGTGTATGCGTATATATTCGAGCCCTATAATACCTCCGTCCTGCGCAGATGTTAACTCTACATACCTAACTGATAGCATATGTCTGTATAGATATGGCCACCGTAGTTGAACTTCTGCTAGGATTAGATTATTATTATTATTTAAAGTTGGTGACGCATATTTACTGCTTCTTATCGGACATTTTTTTAAAAGGCGGCGCTCCTCAGCCTCCACGCTCCATGGGTCTTTCTCTTGACCACAATCTAAATATGCTAACATAATTTATTTTTTTGTAGGTCATGTTTTTATGTCTGTGTATTTTCAGTTTAATAAACTTTACTTTGTTACTATAATATGGTAATACTCCATAATGTATGATCATCTTTACATTAAATGTAGTTTTCTGAAGTTCATCTATTAGTTAGGGATGAAATAGGTCTATGTAAAAGAGAATAGAGATTAATAATGTAATACTTAATCTAAAGCGCAAAAACTACAAATTGCAGTGCTTGCTAACACGCGGTGTCATTTTTTTTATTCACTTCAATAATTTTTAACGTTTAAAAGGAAAAAAATCGTTTCGCTCAATGAATGGCTTTGGACGTAACATTTTATTCCCCTTTTACAATGTTTCATGGCAGTATGTTGTGCTATCGAACGTTGTTGAAGTACCGTGCGGCATTGCATCTGAAATGGGCAGTGCGATGGGGTATATGGTGTCTGCCGCTCACATCCATGATCAAAAACATTAATTAAATCGGTATAAAGATATAGCCATATCGTCGCGTTTCGTGAAGATTATGAGAAACCCATTTGGGTTACGTCGGATAACCATCTGCATAAGCACTAGTGGTACGACTGCTCATTCGCATTCAGTATTTAAGAAAAATATTAGATTAATTCTATGATAACTACCACGTTTCCTCCCACTTAACCTGTGAAACCTTAACTTTCCGTAATCTTCATCACCATTTTAGTACTAACAAGTGCCAGCAGCGCAGCCCGCATTGCAGCTGTAAAGGCCGACACGGCTGGGGCGGCACCTCACACTGCCGTGTTGCCGCCGCAAAGTGACAGCATTGCTGTTGCGTTTTATGTGGTTTGTGAATGTCATCAAAAATGTTAATTAGTTGGAGTACTTCTCTCCCTGTCTCCCTTCCTCTAATAAGTATCTTCTTTATCACCCGCATCGCTTTTCGGTCGGTCTCGGTCGGTTCGCCGGTCTCTTCTAATAAACGCCAAGTGGGTGACTACTCGCACTTATCCTGGACTGGCTGACACACGAAAATTGCCTTTTGATGCAGTCATCGTTCTAGTAACTATAATCTTACTTCTCAGCTCTTGGGATCTCGTAGATAATTAAAAAAGACCGGCCAAGATCCAGTGGAAGTTTTTAGTTGAATCCTACAATCGAATTTTTCATACACTTTTACCTCTGCAGAAACGAATGTGTCCAAATTTGTAATAGCAAAATATTTTCGTATTATGTCCCCTTTGTTGCTATGTCCTCTCGAAAAATTGTTCATCCCACATTAACATGTATGAACCGATTCAAATTCATACAATATCATTTTGTAACGGTTCATTCCAGCATCTTCCAAACTTCAAATACAATAACCACCAACTCTGAGTTGAATGGTGGAACAGAGGGACGTGAAGAATTTATCAAGCATATTTGCTATAAGGCTACGGAGCTTTAACAAGCTTGCTGCTTTCGTAAAATGCTTAAAAGTTTATAAATGTGTAAAAATGAACCCATTGGATGTGAGGAATACAAAATATTTTGGGTGACGATTATGAGGATGTTTGTGGGCGACAAGTCGGCAGTCAACAAAAGGCTGTGCTATAATAAAATTAATAAACGAGGAAGCGATGTAATAAATAAGCTCATTGCGGACGCGGAAGTTATCACTGTGAAGACTGCGGAAGAGCGTGGCGAAGGCAGCCCGCCATAAAGTTTAATTTAAACAAAAATATTTTATAAAATATACAGCTTCTTACATTTTGACCTTCTACACTACCAAATGAATTTATTATAATTTTACACATGATTTTTACAAGCTGATACTTTATAAGACCTTGCTGGTAAGGTCACTTGCATAATAACCCTGTTAAAGTGACGATTTATTAACATTAAAACATAATCTACCAGCGCTTCGCCTTCGGCTTCCCCCGTAAAAGCGCTGCATAACTTCGGGTGTCTATACACCGAACACAAATAACCCGAAGTTTGTTGTGATCGTATGTGTAACTACCGCCACCCATGCTCGTTTGCCCCAATAAAATATTTAAAAAGACTCCTTTTGTAGACCGCACAAACGTACTCTTCTACATATTCCTTCCTATCGCATTTACTTATTCCTACTTCTTTAGAAGTCATTCTGGCTAGGCTCTAGAATGCCCTACCCTGTGAATTACGTAACTGCAAAAAAAAATACACTTTTTTATGAAAAAAATTAAAAGCTTACTATTTAAGTCAATCTTAAATTAAAATCCTACCAAAATTAGATATTCCATTAAATAAATGTAGTATATTATTATTAGAGTATGTTCATTACTGCATAACATTTAATGTATCTGTTATGGTTAGTATTGTATGTATGTATATGTGTATGTGCCATGTTTGTATTGTATGTAATGTTTGTATTGTTAAATGTATATTACCTTTGTAAGTTATTGTTAAATGTACACGCTTTCATTGCGTATGTCATGCAAGTTTTCCTTTGGAAGAAATTTCATTGTGAAATAATTAGCTCCTATGTGCTAGATTTCTCTTATCCGTAAATTAAAAATGTGTTTTGTTTTTGTGTACATAAATTATTAAATAAATAGAAAGGAATACCAGATTTAATATTTTCTGCAGCTAATCCTAATAAGACCAATTTTGACGGATCTTCCACTGGCTGAAAGCTGGTGTAACAAGTAGTAAATTAGGCTATTACAATTTTACAAATTGTATGTACTTTTAAACCGTTTGTCTGTGAGTTATTTCACGATAACCACAGAACTGGCTTCATCATTCCAAACTCAGCGCACTCAAATTTATACAAACAAGCCTCATCTATCATACCTCATTAACATTTACTGTTTGTTTTATGTGAATCGGATAGTGACTAGAAAAGTTAACAAAATTTGAAGAATAACGTAAAGTGTTTTTCAGTTTAACAAAACATATGAAAATTACATCGTTTTAATTTCTTAGAAAGACACGTCGAAAATAGGGGATGTGAGATAAGATTGAATTTTATGACAGACTCGGATTTAGAGTGTTAAAGAACTATAGATTTCTTTTAATTCTTTTTGAATATAATTTATTGAATAACTTATCTTACTTAAGCCTCTGAAGGTATCTCATTGAGGCCTCTCTTGCTGTCTAATCTGTGCAGGCCTGGCGCCGTGCCACAATGTGTGTCGTAACTTTATTTATTTATGTTTAGACTTGAATTTATACGTCTGTAAATACCAAACCGACTCTCGCGTGTCGTTTAGTATTGAAGCAATACTACGTTTGGCGCGTTAGAGTAATATTATGAGAGTATTTTTTATGATGCACGCGCACTGTCACGATACATAGAAACCCTGAACTTAGCTATAGTCAACATTTTAGTTTAACAAAAAATTGTCATAGTGCGTTATAATAAAACTTTCAATTTGTTAAATACTTTTTTCTATGGCTAGTGTAATTTATTCTACAAAATTAGAAGAAGGCTAGAGGCAAAATTTAAAAAACAATATTTTATTACACCGCAATTTTTTTGGACGAATTTTAACATCTACAACAGGAAGGAATCAATCGGTGTTGCAGCGTAACATTACATATTTTACACTTCAAGAATCGGCTGGGCTTGGGGCGTGTAGTTCGCCATTATAAGTGTAGTGAAGTGTCTTACTATAATAGCCATTTCGCTGCCACGTGTCAACTGCAAATAGGTTCTAACGTGACACCGTATTCAAACCTTTACAATTTAACTATTCTAAAGTAGGGATCGGGGACTACTACCATGATTATAGATTAAAAATATCTTTAGCTCTATAGCTAATAAACATACATTTTATGTTGGTAATGTACATTTTATGTGTCCCACATCGATTCTGTTATCATTTAAGGCAAGAGCAATAAGTCCAACTCTATAAAGCAATAAAACTATTTGTATTTCAGCATCATATCATATTTAAAACTTAACGTATTTTATGAAGTCTAAAATTGAGACGCGACGGGAGTAAGTTTTAGAATGTAGTTGCACACTAAGAGAGGATATTGTAAAAAAGCGATGCTTGTATGTGCTAGGTATCTCAAGTTTTACATAAGGAGGGTGTTAGAACTTAGGCAACCTACGGCCAGATTTCGCATTGTTCGACCATCGATGTTTGGGGTTTATATTATGAGACAGACACAGTTGGAATGGTTTAGGTGAAGACAACCACTTTCGCAACTCCATGTATTCGACCAACATTTATATTGATAGCTCGTAGTACAACTTTGATGTAATGCATATCCCCATAACCACACGGATCAAGTCGCAGGCAACAGATTATATACAATATTTTCAGTTATTATTATGGATATTCAATAATGATATAGAATAGGATATGATATTTAATACTCTCAATACTCTAATACAAATCGACGCTAGGTACGATAATAAAGCTAAGCACGACACGACCCAAACCACCGACCCAAATTATATCAATGATTTAGTCGGAGTGTCGCAAAGCAATATCACGCGTTTGAAGCCCAATTAAACAGAAACAGTGAAATGCCAGACAACTCATCATAATATTACACGAGAGCTGAAAACCAACAATTCATAAGGATAATTTTAAAGGTTTTATTTCAGTTTTTTGGACGATTAATGGGCCACTGGTTACGTTTTCGCACTCGGACTCGTTGCCGGGTCGAGGGGAGTCCAGACCGGAGCTTTACTCCCAACTGGAGATTTGTGTTTCGAACCTCTTCAATACGAGGCTGTGGTTAATGCGAGGTCATATTGTCCTCTGAGTTTGTGTGCACATATGTGCCTGGGCTATTGAAATCTTTGTACGATCGGCGTCTGTCCATTTGTTGAGGCACTCTCACAGGTCCTAGAGCGAACTGGGAACCGTGTATGGATCCACTCCTGTGATGGCCATATGAACAGGCACCGACTCGCACGCTGTATTTATTACACGGTGGTTGGTGAAAAAGTATAGGTAAGGCTAGAAAATAAAAGAAACGAGAAGAGGGGCTCTGGGCCAAGAGGTTGTTGCCTCGGGAGAAGCGACGGGCCGTATCCTAGAGGGAGAGTGGCAACGGGGTTGCCCTATCCCACCCGGAAACGCCCGTGTGACGGCTGCGATGCCCGTGTGCAGCGTCCGGCGAGATAGGGGGATGTAAAAACCTGTGGAAATAAAACGTAGATTAGATAATAGGTTGGTTGGTTCGAGGATGATGAGACAGGATTATCCGTCTCCCTCCCTCGGCAGGCTATATCGGACCGGAGGGGCGGGCGTGCCAGGGCGCGAGACTCCTGAGAGTCTCGTGCTCCGACGCGTCCGCCTTTTCGAACAGATTGCGTGACAACCTGCCGACAAAGTCGTCTAGGGGCTCTACGCGCAGGTCCCTGAGTATAGTTTGGTTTCTCACAAACCCTGGAGCTTGAACGATTTGCCGTAGCACCTTGTTCTGGGCGGCACGGAGCTTTTGCTTGCTCGTATCGCACAGCAAGTGGTGCCAAGCAGGAGTCGCGTATGTTAACCTGGATCTGATATAGATGTTGTAGAGTGCTATCCTCATTTTCAATGGGATAGCACTCGCTCGTAGGAGTGGCGTCAGCCTGGCGGTGGCTGATCTGGCCTGTCTGATGGCGGTTACGGCCTGACGAGCCATTGAGAGTCCGGAGTCCAGCACGACTCTCAGGTACTTGGCTGTCCTGTGCTATGGTATTGCGGTGCCCTGTACCTGAAGCATACTTGGTGAAGGCGATCGCTTGCGTCTTCAATGGATGCCAGCCGCCTCTTTTGTAGCCATTCCGGCAGGAGATCGAGGGTTCTCTGTAATATTTTTGCCGCGTGACTCGTGTTCAGAGACGCGGCGAAGAACGCGGTATCGTCCTCGTATCCCGGGGGAAACAGGTACGTCCCTGAAGTTTTAGAGGGCTGGTGAGAGACGGCTCCCTTGAGGCACACCTGCGCGAATGGACTACTTCTCGGACAAGACAACGTCCACTCTCACCTGGAATTTCCTGTCCGAGAGAAATGACGCAATCACTTTCACGAGAGGCTTACGCCCATTGCTTTGGATTAATTTATATATTAACCCGTTATACCATACGGAGTCGAATGTTTTTTGCATGTCGAGGTATACGGCGGCAACAGATTCTTTTTTGTTTCTAGCCACAGCGAGCAAATGGGTGATCCTGACCAGTTGGTGAGGGGTACCGTGGTTGGGTCGGAAACCGAATTGTTCGTCTCTGAGTGGTAGAAAGGGGGATTAATGGGCCAATTGACAACGATTTGCCCGCTACATGCGTATTACAGCAACGCGAGTGGGTGTTTAAGTACTTTTTAGTCGGTGTCAGCCATTAGGTCAATTTTTATATTATATGCATTCGACCGATCTTTTCGTATTATAATGCGGTATTCACGCACATATCCCCTACCCAAAAAGAACGTTTACAGAAAATGCAAAATAGATTCTAACGCATGGCTAATGGATGCCCGTGGTACTTCCGAAACATCGACCTACATGGCTTTTGATGATGATGATGATGATGATGATGACATTGTGACTTTCAATTGAGATCGGTTAAAGGACACTCCAAAGTCTCAGAAGTTCTTGGAACGTAAATCACAAAAATAAATTAATCGTCCAAACTTCCGAATACGATCCTACGTTATTAACCGACTCCCGTTACCGTCGGCCGAAGCACGTATTGCACGACGCCGACGCGATTGCGATAGCAGTAGCTAAGTCCGTCCAAGAACATAAATAAACAAACACCAATATACGTCCCCGCAGTAAAATGCCAATAGGGCCAACTAACGGATAGCAGTAGTAGATGTCGCTTCACGACCTGAGCCCGACACACGCTTCAGGCCCCCTTGGGTCATCTGGATGGCGCGTAAATGCATTTCTCCTGCTAGAACAACTATCATATACATCGCTCGTACCGGTCGAGCGATGAAACCTTACATATTACACAGTTATAACACATATGACTGACAGAATGACAAACTCACACACCACTTACGGAAACGAGCCCGGGTTCGAATCCGTAAGTTGAAAGCTTAAATTGGTAGAAATAAAATAAAGCTACTTTTGAGAGCTCTAATAATAAATAAATCAAGAATACTGCTTTTTGCTGATTTGTAGAAATCGACCCCTTCCGTCAGAAAGGGAGTGGGGGGGGTGAGGAGACCGGTCTCCTCAGATAAGCCAAATATTAAATGAGCTCAATTATCCTTATCCACGACACCACAATTTAAATGGCAACGTGCGCGCGCCGTCCTACCTGTGTAGGAAAGGGGACCGCTTCCCCCTTTTCGGTACCAAAATTAGTTACTATAGGGTACGCCCACAATCGACCCGGTACATCCCTTCCCATCTACGGGGAAGTCTGTCTCCCTATCGTCTCCATAAACCTGAAGACACAAAAGTCTTCGTAGTCAGTCGAACTGTTGAGGCTGGACAAGCGCCGCCAACCAGTATTAGTTCCCTCCGAAATAGAAAAAAAACCGCCATTTGGTACAGAAATAGAATAAATTACATTACTTGTTGCGGCCGCGGGCCAGTTTTATATTCGCCCCTAGATGGCGCTTCTACTTGGACTGCATCGCACTATTGTATGTACGTGACTACGGTACTAAGGTTGTCCTTACTATCAATACTTGACTGTATCAATGAATGATAGTAAGGCCAACCATAGTGTTAAGAGGTTCACACGCATATAGAATACTGTACAAAATTCAATTCTATGAATATGATTATTATTAATCATTTCTCAATTATTAATATACTTGCACTTTACCACTGTGAAAATTAGTGTCCAACCGACACTGAATTTTGGTAACGATCTCAGCTTCGCCCAACACTGAAAATTCCTCACAAGAGTCATGTTTTGAGGGAAATGTAATTTTTTTTTATTGTTTTTGGAAGTAAAATTTCTCCATGCCTGCTTGACTTGTTGAGCAAGCTTCACCAACTTATTCTACGAGTGACAGGAACGTTAAAAAATTCGTATCCGTATTCTAGTTGTATATACTAGGTAATCTTAAAAAAATCTCCTCATATCATTCACTCGAATCTCTGCCCCGCGTCACCACGTCACTGTACATATTCATATGTATGTATATAGTCAAAATATTAAATCTCTTACCTTCAAAATTTATCAAAAATAATAAATGTAATATTACGTTTGTTGTCTTGTACCTGAAGCGCGAGGCGCCACAGACAGACACACATACATACACACGTCAAACCTTGCAAAGTTTTTTGTTAATGCCCGACGCAAAAAGACGGATGCTTTTGCTATGTGGGAAAGGACGGTTTTTGTGTTATAGTGGCTGTACTGTAGCATATTTCATAACTTTAAATAAAGAATTTTTCAAATGATATCTAATACCAAAATACACGAATAGAGAAAGCTTTTAAACGTTGACAGTGCGTTGTATATTTATAAACGCGTCCAAATAAGAATAGCAAACAGCAGGGGAAAGCTATTCTGCTGTCGCAATTGAAAAGGGCACAACTAACATTTTGAAAATGTTGAGAAAATCGAGATAAAAATATTTTTATTGAATTTTGTTAAAAAAACATGTTTAAAATGTTTTTTTCCGGAATTGTGTGAATGTTAAAAGTTGTGTTTGTGTGGTATGTATACTAAAATAGTCGTATATATTTTTAATTTTAATAGATATATTTAAAATTATCATATTTCTTTTTACCTTAACATAAAATTATTAATAAGCATTTAATGAGCAATATTACGTTCAAAAGGCAAATATAACGAATTATGCCTCTTCAATGTAAAATTTGGTGTAAGAATTTAAAACGTTACTATTAAAATACACTTTTACTCAACATTGCCTTTTAACTGTAAATAATTGCAATTTAAATACACACAATACTTTACAGACGTTCAGTAGTAAAGGCGCAAACGCCAATCTGCTGTTTTTTATATAAAATTTTAAGGTGTAGTGGTAAAAAGAACGGGCATAACTGACTTTTCTTTCTACATATTTTGCTAAGGTGTTGGTGAAAAAAATAAGAACTATTGCCACATAAGCCTTTAATTTTCTTAAACATAACACCGACGTATATCTGACAATTGACTTCATAAAAGAACTATTTTTATTATCAACATTAAATATCTGTTGAGAGAGACGTGCAAAAATTTTATAAAGCCTTAAAGTGTTTAATTAGATTATTGTTTTCTTAGGGTCCTTTTCTAATTTAAGGGGAATAAACGAGCCGTAGCCTTTCAGAGAGTGAAATTATGCCCACAAACATCCACAAGTCTATAAGCAGATGCTGTCTCCTCCATTACACCTAGGGGTTCCTGGACTCACACACCACACCATGCGTTTAGATAGTGCTGCATTGCAGCCGAATTGGGCTGGAACGGCCGGCCAGGTACCTCGCTTAATGATCGACAGCTATTCACGTATTTTTATTTACGGTGTAAACCAATAGCATTAAAAATCATTAACTTCGCCTTTGTTTGATGTAAAACGGAACTTTTGTTGCCAAAATTCACAAAGAACGCCGATTTCGCTATCTAAAATTTAAAGAACAAAGGAATAAATGGCTTATCGAGTACACGGATGGTCGGCTAATGGTAATTAACACAAAGTGAAAAGATTTTTCTGATTCACGATGTAAAAGTTTAAAGAAATTTGAGAATAAAATAGCCTTCCACTAACTTGCTACCTACGCCTATAAACATCTGCAAAACGTAATGCTGTGCCTTGCTGGAAGACCAGCTAGGACTTGATCGATTGTGATGATGTTATTACGGCGATATTATAGTAAAGCAAATGTAAAATATGTTTTATGAATATTTAAACTATCGAATGCTTAAACACCATCCACACCACTCCGAAATAGGGTCAGTAATATTATTGATTCCCCACGAGACGCCAGTATTAAATTGAGATCGTAAATCTGTTGACGTACTACACTAGGATGTGTATATTTTATGTAAATATGGTTCACAATTTTAATATGCTACGTATCCTTTAGTTTGGAATCTATACTAATAATATAAAACTTCAAAGTTTATTTGTTTATTTCTTTGGGTGTTTATTAAATTGCTTATTATGTGTCTTTCATTAAAGAATTCTATTTCAACACTATTAACTGGGTTTATTCTACTGAGAATCTATTTATAAATACAGAGAGTAACAATTGTGTATTTTTTTATTCATGTTAGCTTTGTCATCGATAACTCATGTCTCACGAAATTGTATCATCCGCTTCGCACCAGCGCCATATTCCTTGAGATGTACTTCCCCGGTGGCTCAACTTAGCGAATTACAAATTTTAATGCTCTGGTAAGTGCTATAATTAATTATAACATAAATAAAATCCGACGTTATCTCCGTAAAATCTTTAACGCCATTCTAAAAATTTTTTTTGTAAATCGGTCCGCAATTATTAATTACGTAATCGCGTAAATGTAAAAAAAACTGTACGGTCAATCTGTTAATCTCCTTCTCCTTCAAACGCGATTGAAATGTTATTTAATTTATATTTTAGATAGCTAAGATAAAATAATAGCTATTACTAAATTACTAAGATCCTATCAGAGGGAAAGAGACTAGTAAATTTTTATTATAATGAAACATCAGGCGAATAAAAAATGTGACGCCACAGAACACAAAGGAAAAATACAAGTGCGAGAATGTTTGTGAATATTATATTTCCATTTCTCCGCGCAATGAAGGTGCGAGTTGCAAACAAAAGAACAAAGCCAATCGCCATTTTGAAGCTCTTCTCTGTGTGTTTGGAACATCGACGATACTGTGACATCACGGTCACGTTTCCCGTTATCTCAGCTTACCTCAAGTCATAGAACGCTGTGAAATTATTAAAGTTCATGTATTACTAGCAGGTCCTCGTGAATAGTTGACATACATACTCCAGGTGTTCTCTTTAGCGATATGTATTGGGGATCGTTAACTTACAAAGTGTACATTTTCTGGTATAATACCGTACCATCCATTTATTTTGCCTCTAATCTTAGCCTTCTTCACTATTTCCTCATGAGCTATAGATGTAATAAGTGCACGTATCTAAATATATTTGAGTCCAGTTGTGAATGCAAATTCTCAGTAAACAAATAGAAATTTCTTTTTCAAACGAATATTTCTGTTTCATCCCTGGGTCTCTACTTTTGGCAGAATACAGGCTAATGATAAACAAACAAATATTTTGTGGTGTTTACATCCCCTGCTTTATAAGTATTTTTTTTTATTCGAGAAAGAGACAAATAGGCAATTCCGTTATGGCTAATAGCCTAATTATGTCACAAATTATATTCATGAAATTCAGTAATGAAAAACGTGATTTTTCTAATCACGTGCCATACTAAAGGACTATTGCGAATTTGTCGGGTAAATTTATTAAGTAAAGTAATATGTTTTATCGACTAGCTCAAAGCTTTTTTTTTTATTGCAGCTGGGAGTCACTTGTCGAATGAGTTTGGTTGGTGATGATCGTCGTCTGCAAACATCCGCACAGTCCAGGAGAACTGGATGCGTTACATCTCATCGGCCCTCCGTGGACCACCTGTACTCACAGACCGCAGACGCGACAACATACAAATCATTTCAATGTGAGCGAGAGCCTGACGTAACGGCGTGACTTGGATGCCAGCCATATTATACGAAAACTTAATAAATATGCTGCCTACCACCTGCAGTCTGTTCATAGTGTTCCCTATAGAACTGAAATAATATAATAATAAGGTTTAGATTTCGTGACACTGAGGGCAAAGGATGGAAATATCTAATATTTTGAGATTACTTCTTATTGCACACAAAATTATAACTACGCTATTTGTGCATCCCATATTCATAACCTGACAATTGATCATTATTAAATATAACAAAAACAAATACAAACATTCGTATCTATAACATCAGGAGGATTTACCGCACGCGGCGGAAGTATTTCCGTAGCGACGCGTCGGAAACCATCATAACGTTATATCCTTCATATCACTAGATATTTATAACAGACCGTTCAAATGGAACTGTATTTTTACTAGCTTTTCAATTAGCTGAATTAAGGATTTACGTATAAATTGTCATATAACTAGTAATCTTCTTTACAAATTAAAGTAAAGGTAAGCACAAACAACTCCAATTAATAGAAACACTTTTTTACATATAAATTACGTGGCGTAAATGCTTTCCTCGCGCTAAACAAAAGAAAGATCCTCGACATAGGTACAGCGTGATATAAATTTCTATGAAATAGGTCTTAAAATTATATTATTTTACTTATTGTCAAATTTGAAGATTTATTGGTGAACGGTAAATAAAATATACATTTTTGAGATAGACGGGTAAGCGAACAACAAAATGATATTTTTTTATATTTAATAATAATAGTAATCTGTGGACTTATTACACCACGCTAGCCTAGGCCTGTTGACCGTATCGTAAGGGCTTGTGTTGCAGGTGGTACTAGACAGCGGGTGTATATTTAATATTCTTTATGAATTTAAGAAATGTTATACATTTAAGATTTTTTATTATAGAAATACATTAAAATACACATATAAACATCCATGACCTAGGCGGGATTCGAACCCGCGACCTCTGACGTAACACGTGGGCTAACCGCTACGTTACCAACTGAGCCAGCCAGTCGCCCTGAGACACGACATATATTTAGACCATATAGTTTTTATTTTAAGTTGGACTTAAAGGCTAACTTACATATCTACGCTAAACAAAACATGTTCGTAAAATAATATAAAGCGCGGCTCATAACTCTGGTGTCCTGTTGTAAGCGCCGCGTAAATTTTTAAGTAATATCCTAAAAGCGGCGTCGAGTTGTATTATTTACTCGTTTATATCCCGGAGCGTCCCTGCCCTTATATAGTTTGAATAAAATGGTGGTTAAGTAAAGATATTTGTGAAGTGATGTGCCATTCAACATGAAATATAAAATATCGAATAATTTTATGTTGGGACGGGAAATGAAAGATAGAGGTTGACGAGTTGTATGAGGTCCATATACGATTTTAGCCATCTCGTGACACGCATAAGACAAGATAAAAAGAGATGGTAGTACCATATTACTAGTTACACTTGTTGAAGTTATAAGAGACACTTGCGATACACGTTTAACAATAATTAATTGCGAGTAATAACGTCCACAAATATTGCAAAGTTTTAGTGGTCACCCTCAATGCACCACCGGCTACTCACAAACCGCATGGAACGCGACATCGAAGGTGTCACTCTACTGAGCAAGAGGTACCTCATCGTTCGTGCTGGCCTAATTCCGTTGCATAGAAGGTCCCCCACAAAATAAATGTTACTATAAACCCCCGTAATCAACGTAGTCTGCGTTTTTTAGAACATGTGTGACTAACGAGCAATCGTAATTACCATTTTTTACCTATACCCCAATTGGCCACCGGCTGCTCACAAAATACACGAAACAAAATGACATACAAAATACACGAAATAAAAAAGAGAATCTCTAGTACATATTTTTTGTTGTTCAGAAGATAGTCTCACCAAATACACGTTTCAGGTAGAGCTCGGGGAAATTTCTCAAGCCGCTCCAAACTCCGCGAACTGCGAAGGATATGCATGCACATTATACTGCCTCAATGTGTTATTTGTTCTGTCTGTTCATATATTTGACTCCACTTCGGCTTTATATTGCATGTGTTTATTTCAGTGCATCGTTTTCAGACAAGATGTTAACTGAACATGATGTAATTCCTACATCATAAGGAGTGCTACTATCGTGTAATAGGTAGGGTCTTCAAGAAAAGAGCATACCTACTCCTTAAACGTCAGCAACGCGTATGTAAGACGCCAAGTCTGTGGGTAGTGGTAGTCACTACCTACCTGCTCGTTTGCGCCCTACCTCATACAAAATCTCGACTAACTACAGACAATATACTAATCCACGAGGTAAAATCAATTGCAGGAGTGGTAATAATGAACAGGTATCTCATTTACTTCCATTATACGAGTATGATTAAACAAGCTAATTTATGTACTTTAAGAAGAAATAAATTGAAGCAAGCCCAACAAGCGTAAATAAATATTGTCTTACAAAAATAAATCAATTTGTACTTTGTGTGTAGAGTAGATTAGGTATTACGACGGGATCAGTTGTTTCACCATAACTGATTAGTGCAGTTGGTAATGAGGCCAGCGTAGACTAGATACTGTACACATCAGATGGGATGAATTTTGGGTCAGGTTATGAATATGGAAAGCACAGACAGATATACACAAATAGCGTAGTTATAATTTTGTGTGCAATAATCCCAAAATATTAGATACTTCCATCCTTTGCCCTCTGTGTCACGAAATCTAAACTTTTTATTTATTATTGTTCGTTATGTGCTGAGTACTGCGAACACTGCACGCGCTACATTAGAATGAACTACGAAAACACATATAGAAGTAGCGCCACTGAGGAATTTGTGCGAGTGCTTTGTGCTGTTGTCAGGTGTCCCGATTTGAGGAGCCTTATGACATGTCCCGGTTTGTGTGCAATTGGAACGCTAAATATCCCGATTGAAAGTGATTTTAGGACGTATATATTGTATCGATTTAACGCTTCTCCTGTTAAATTTCAAAACCACACAAGATAAGAGTGATCTTTTATCGACGTGTTGTTGTTGCTGAAAACTCTGAAATCACGTGAAATGTGATGGTAAAGTTATTACTTTAAGACAGTACCTTGTGAGCGGTAGGTACCTTCGCGTTCTTGCCGGCTCAATTCGACTACCACACACGTCACACACAAACATAGATTGCATTGTGCGATGATAGTGAGATAAAGGTTTATGTGAAGAAAACTTTGTATTCTAACAATTCACGTTATAACTTTAAATCCCACGAGATCTGCGAGACCATTTAGAAGCAGAAAATCATATAAAACTTGTGACGTCGACCGACGCGCGCGCGGGAATTCTCAGTTATTAGTTTGACACAACCTGCCTAGTAATTAATATTTGTTTCAGATTAGATTTTGTCACAAGTTACATTTAATATCATATTATATTAAATTTTCTGATAGAATGAAATTTAATTTAATATAATTAAATCTCACACTATAATTTTAAATAAAAATAAAATATAAATATATACTGTCATTATTGTCAATTGGGGATAAAAGAAAATAATACATCTAATCTTTAAAGGCGTCTGTAAGGCACTTAGTCTTACAAATGTCTATGGGCGGCGGTTGTCACCATCTACCTGCTCGTTTGTCTCTATCTCGCTAAAAAAAGGTTGGAAGTTTACAAAAAATCATAATTTTGAAAATAATTCCACAATGAGGTATTCGCTAGATAAGTACAAATGATTTGATTACTTGAGCAAATAATATTGGCGATCCGCCCCAGATTCGCTAGTACATGACACGGGTTAGATTGAAAGAAAGAAATAAAAGGAAAAACATTTATTTGCCCACGACACGTGAGGCAACAATAACAAATCACAAGAACAGATTTACACATAATGACAATAAAAATATTACATTAATACAAAAAAAGACATAAAAGTGGCATAATGACAAAAAGGTTGGCAGTTGGCAGAACCTGACACCGGTTTTGAACCAAACCAGCAAGATGGTGATGCGTCACAAATATCTTTTTGGTCCAGCCGTTATCAAATAAAATTGTAGTGCCTGCTTATAACACACTAACTTAAATTAAAAAATGTCATTACCGCAATGGTGAAAGGAAAATAAATAACAAAGGTTTAGGAAAGTGGAAGCTTGGAAAGTTCATCAAGACAGAGGAACTAAAATAATAGTAATTATAATAATAATACAGGAAAATACGTAATACACAATACAAAAGGAACACAATATTGTTTTCGTATATTTACGCGAATGTTTTCCATTTTTTCCTTAGATTTTATTGTGGAATGGGACTGAATCACCGTCAAGAACGAATATGCCAAAATCCTTGTGCTGTCTAATGTATTCTGAGTGTGTGACCAACGCATTGTCATTATTAGCTCATTCGTCGCGTGATATGCGATACTTTAGTCATCGGCCTTATGACTTCGTTACGTATTCTGTCGGACAGAGAAACACCCAACATAGCACGTTCAATAGCCCTTTCAGCTACCGCAAACCGTAAAATTTTCTTGAGTGGAAGCCGCGTTTAAGAAAACGGAGTGTTGGTCGACCGTTCAGCAGGTGGGAAGACTGTCTCCGTGCAGAAGCCGGTCCGGGATG
>JAFELO010000032.1:545765-560844 GCA_017140195.1 Eumaeus atala | reverse complement strand
CTGCTTCCCGGAAGAAGAAATTTCGTCACTGAACAAAAATTCTATCCTGAACCCTCAAGGCTTATTATATCCCAACATTTAAATAACCTTTCACCTATTATGGACACAGGTAAACTGAAGGTTATAGTCGTCTGGTTGAGTATTCTGAGTATTTATACGCAGCAGAAGCATTAACAATTAATTGGTCCGATTCATACGAAACGAGCTTGCTGTGTGTTGCAGCTGGGATGAGACATATTTTGTTTTTGACTTAATTATATTTATCACCGGGTCCCAAGAAGGTGGTGAAACCTAACCATCACCTCTATTAAAATTTGGTACTTTCTAATTTCAATCGCAGTCCTGTCTCAACAGGATCAACAGAGGCGTCCTCTTGCGACTTACTATATCGGAGAGCCCGAGGGAAAAACTAAAACTGTCTTGGGACCAGCAACGAATTTGCAGGCGGCCATTCCAGTTTCCCTCCCTAGTCAAAGCAGGTAACAGTACAAGTTTGCAAGGACTATCTTTTTAATTATAGTTTTTTGGCAGTAACTTTTAAATTACAACGAACTGCATCTTCAACTACGAGAAGCTAGAAGTGCTAAATAACAATAGCATGTCGTGGGCAATTAAAGAATGGAGTTGCTGTAAGGCTCCACTTAATGATTCTGAAGCAAACACAAATAGTACGAAATACAAAAAACCATTCCACCTCGCGTGTTTGTCGGTCACTGAAAATTGTCGCATACGTTTCAAGACATCGGCTTGGAGCTGTTCCTCTTGCTCAATTAGGGTGTCTAAGAAGGAATATTACAACTACTAGGTGCAGTAAAATACATGCTATAACCTCACCGCCTTCTTCATCAACAACTAAGGATGACATTCAAGTAATTGTTGGAGATATTTTAAAAAGTGAATTTGATATTTTGATACACCGACTTTAAATAGACCTAACGGATATTATACACGAGCAAATGCAGGTAATTGAAACAGAACTACAAGCAATGCAAACAAAAGACTTAAGGTTATTGAAGACAGACTTCTAGAAATAACAGGGTCTGCAGATTTTATTAATAATAATACGATGATTTTAATAAAGGGCAAAATAATAACAAAGAACACTTAAAGTTTTTAGAAAAAGGAAACGACAATTTGAAGTCCACAGTATATTTTATCTCAACAGAAAAATTAACATTAACTACGTGGAGCAGCAATCTCGGGTGAATGATATTATTGAGTTAAATGTATACCGGAAAAGCGAAACAAAAACTTATATAATATTTTAAAACAAATTGGCAAGGTAATTAAATATAAACTGGATGACACTAACATTTTTCACTGCACGCGTACTGCTAAAATGAAGCCTAATAGTAATCGCCCCAGATCTGTGGTAGTGCAATTCGTGAGTCCTCGCACTCGTGATAATTTCCTTGCAGCATGTATAAAGTTTAATAAATCCAACACAAATGGTAAATTAAATAGCTCTCATCTCAACTTTACGGGACCTGAAGCCCCAATTTATGTATGTGAAACTCCAAAGAATTTCGTCATCCTAAAACCAAAATACCACTTTATAACAGCTTAGTTAGAAGTATAATGGAATACTGTATACGTGTGTGGAGACCCCATTGTGCAACCCATACTGTTAGGTTAGAAAAATCCAGAAAAGATTTATGTGTCACTTAGCGTTCTCTGTTGGTAAATGTGAGGAATTGACGTCATATACCGATCGATTTAAATATTTCTCTCGCTTTACTAGCAGTGGTTTCCATGCTTTTGCCACACGAGCGCAAATTATCGACGCTCTATTTAAAAGAGAGCTATTTATAATTGCTAATCATGCATTGTTATCCAAACTGAAGATGAATAAGAAAGGCTAAGTTTCGCATAGTGCATAGTTCCGTACTCCTGGAACGTTACATATCCAGGGCATCCCCATTCTACGGCACAGGACGACAAGATACATGGGTGTAGTGCTGGACTCCGGACACATGATGGCTCGTCAAGCTGAATCCGCTATTGGCCAGCCTGATTAGAGCCACTGCTATGCTTCAAAGCTTTCCCATTAAAAATGTGTATAACCATTTAAAACATTTATATAAGGCCATATTTATACAAGACATATGCAGCTCCTGACAGGCATCACCTGCTGTCCGAAACGCGCAATCGCAAATTCGGTCCAAAACATGGTGCTGCGGCAAATAGTCAATGCCCTAAGGTTCTTCAGAAACGACTCAATACACAAGGGCCTACCTCTTTCAATGAACACCAAGGCGACCGATCTCCTGCTACTCGCATCCTTGTTTAATTTTCAAATACTACTTCGCACTTGGAACACTTAGAACGTTATTTCGGTTTTAAAACTTTTATTTGATTTCTTCAAAACTTTTATCTGATGCTTTCAAGCGCGAAGAATTTATTTTGGGTGTTATATTTATACAACTACTTAATAGGTCTCTTTGGCGTCTCTTTTTTATGCGTTACAGCCCACTTATGGACAATACCGAGTAGGAAATGGCAACCTATTGTCATTTTCTTGCAAGGTTACGGCCGTCTGGTCGCCTTTGTCCCACTTCTTCTACTTATCATCCTCATTAACGTGGCATTCGATTTTTCGTTTCCCAGTTCACCCAGGGACCAGTGGTAGCGCCACGATAACAGATGGATTCCATTCAATTCTACAAAGGTTTACTAACCAAATACAAAAATCTCGCAGAAGACACTATATAGCCTCGGAACAAAGGCAGCCTCATGTTGACGAGGTTCGCACCCGATCACCTCCAGTAGGGAGCAGCGCTCAAGTATGGATTCCCATTGATCATGCGAAGGATCAACTGCAAAGACGTGCTAGTCAGGGGAACTGTCACTTCACAGCTGAATCATGTGAACGAGAGGTACCTCCTTGGTAGTGGCGGCCTAACTAGGCTGCAATGTAGCATGTCACTAGCTTACTGTTCATCAGTTGAAAAATTGTTTCACATACAAATATGTTAGGCAAAAGTCTCTAGAAATACTTGCCTCTATTAATACAAACTTTTATAAAACATTGTTTTTTTATAGCATAACGTGGACAATGAGCAGTCAGAGCCTTTTGATGACTACCGACGCCCATGGACATTTGCATGATTGTTATTCAGATGCATTGCCCTCAAGATGAGCAAATATTCTCCCCCAATGGGCCACCACTCCCGCATGAAACGCGACAGTGACGATATCACTTTATCAAGTGATCGAGAGGTACTTCCCCGGTCGCGCCGGACCAATTCCGTTGCATTGGAGGCTAGAGTGTAGTGTACCATGCATTATAAAGAAAATATAATAAGGACTTGATATATAGAGCAAATACCACTTTATTATATATCACATTTGTGCTTCGTCCAAATAGCAAAATATTTGATAGCGTGTTATAAACGTTGGGACTGATCACAATTTTATTATAGCTATTTACACAATAGGGACATAAGCTTGATGTGTCCAATTTAGTTGGTAATTGTAGAGATCTTGTAGTAATAAAATGTTCATCAGTTTTGATATTTGCTGTATAAAATACACGGGAATGCACTTTGCACCCCCCCCCCCCCCTATAAGAAGAGGGGGACAAAAGAACATCAGGGGGAGACGCCTTTGCTCATGGCGCAAGGGCGAGGTTTCCGTTCATTGCATTGTCCCAAAGTTGGCGGGGTTGCCCTATGGTGCGGGGCAAATCTGCTGTGGAGGCGGCGTCGGTCCCTTTGGGCATCTCTAGCCGTACGTCCTGATCATTTGTTGCTCTGGGGCGCCACACTAAAATTGGCACTCATGGATTTCGCAGTGGTTTTTTGAGGATATTCGGTACTACGATTTGCCTCAAGCCCCACACGCCAAGGGTCAGTGAGGGCGCTTAAGTGCGTCACCGCGTTAACAAAAAAAAAATCATAAATCTGTACTATAACATTTTAAGATGTTTATGTAGGAACTATACTCTCTTCAATACTTTTAGGGTTCTATGACCAAAACTAATAATTAAGCGTGGAAGCCTTTCGAATTTGATTGAGCTCAAAGTAAAGAGGCTGCACTTAGACCGAATATTGTGCGCCCTCAAGTCAAATTAAGACATTATAAGAGTAAAAATAAAAATATCGTATTACTAGAGAAGCGCATGTTGCAGGTATCGATTGGATTGATGGTATATACGTATGCCATACCCCCGTCTCACTGTCGTGTCAGGTTACCGTCCCGTCTGGATAGGAGAATGACGGACCAGGGAGTGCACTTGTGCCTGCGCACATACTTGTGCAATATTACATGTCATGCGCAGATGGCTAGTCTCCAAGGGCTTCCGGTAGCTAACAAGTGAACAATATAATACGAAACACACAAGCTCACGCACATGTAGGCGCACACGCACACGCACACGCACATACACGACACGCTCACTCCAACACATACCAAAGTAATGAAAGCGTGTTAAAATGTAATGAATTTAACTAAAAGACAGTTCATGTGGTAAATAACAAAAAAATATGTGTTTTGTTATTCCTTGTTGATACTAAATCAAGATAGCACCTCTGGTATATCATTGTTGTTCCTTATTGCAAGGATATTCGAATATGATCCAATCTACGAAAAAGTGTTTGAACTCCACTTACTATCAATTTCAACATAAATTTCATTGTATATCGGTTGTAGCAAACAGACGGAGTGAATATCTTTAGTTGATTTTAACGTTCCGTATCTGAAAAGTTGAATTGGAATTCTTACAGGATCATTTTATTGTTCGCTTACTTCGTCTATCTGAAAAACCTATATTTTATTTACCGTTCTCCAAAAATCTTCAAATTTGGCAATAAGTGATATAATATAGTTTTTTCATAGAAAGTTATATCACGGTGTACCTATGTCGATGATCTTTCTTTTGTTTAGCACGAGGAAAGCATTTACGCCACGTAATTACTATGTAAAAAAGTGTTTCTATTAATTGGAATTGTTTGTGCTTTTACCTTTACTTTAATTTGTAAAGAAGATTACTAGTTTTATGACAATTTATACGTAAATCCTTAATTCAGCTAATTAAAAAGCTAGTAAAAGTAAAGTTCTATTTGAACGGTCTGTTATAAATATCTAGTGATATGAAGGATATAACGTTACGATGGTTTCCGCCGCGTCGCTGCGGAAATAATTCCGCCGCGTCCTGATGTTATAGATACGAATGCTTGTATTTGTTTTTGTTATATTACACACGAAATTCCTGTACTGATTTATATGTTTGATGTCTACATATATCAGTAGCAACTACTAAATCTGTTCGATTTTCCGCAAGATCCATAGTTATATAATTTGGGTTTTTTTTGTTTGGTTATCCGCAAGATCCATAGTTGTATAACTCAATTGAAACTGCAGAGTAATCCTATCTTGAATCTTGAACTCTATCTTGCCGCATATTTATTCTATAATGTAAAGAGTGCATCCGTTTGATGATGATGAAACAAATCAGTGCAGCTGCCTCTTCCCGCCGGTGTTAAGGGAGCGAGAGTATGCGCGCAGTCGCAGCGATTCTTAACTTATTTCTTGTATAAGGTATCACGTTAAAATATATTCCTCGAAGCGAAATATAAAATTTGATCAAAACATGTGTTATTTAACGTTGTATTGTCCCTTTCGCCCTCGCCTATATCGCATAGGCTATCCCTTTTTCTATGACTATATATACTTTCTTGAGTCACACCATTTATGATTGGTCCAAGTGAAATGGTCAGCAACCATGGTCACGGGTCCACCCATGACCATGGTTGCTGTAAAGCTTCTGATACGTTGGGCTACATAAATAATTAAATAAACCGCGATAAAATCCGTAAAAGTACTTTTATTGTAATGAAATTACAGACTTATATTTCCTACCTTAGCCACCCTAGACTAGAGGATGAATTAATTGCCGAGTATCAAATTGCAACATAGTGAATCCCACTCCTGAAAATATATGTTAACCTTTTTAATTTTTACTTTTTTATGTTGCATGCTAAAATTTACGAGCTTCCTAGCCTAGTCATTGCTTCCTTTTCCATACGGAATTGCTTACACAACATATATTCAAACTTATTTTAATTTATATAAAACTTATTTTTTTTTAATATAACTTTAAAAAAAAACTTATAAAGTATGATCGTAAATTAGCTTCTTAACGCGCCCAATTATAGGTTATCGAGTGATCCGCCCCGGTTCACCCTTTAATAACATGGGCCTGATTGTTTCCTTGACAAATTAAACACTAAAACTTTCCTCGAAATGGGCTCTCCACTGTTAGAAGCAGCATACACCGTCAAAATCTAGTAGGTAGATTTATAGCTAACGAATACATAAATTAAAGTGATGAGACAGATTCTGGAGACATTATGTTATAATATTAAGAATATATGGATATATTGTTATGACACCCATTACGTTAAAATCTGCAAGTCAGTAAACCTCTTTATATTTCTGAAACTGGCATTGTCGACATATCACTAGTTCTCAGTGCTGCTAACCTAGACTTAGCCTAATACTAGCCCCACCGCTGTTACAATTAGCTTGGCCCATCACTAGTTACCACCACTGCTACACTCGGCTCGACTCACCACTAGTTCCCAACGCCGCCACTCTTGGCTCGGCTCAGCAATAGTTCTCGCCACTGCTACTATTGGGTTGGCCCATCACAAGTTCTCACCACTGCTATTCTTGGCTTGGACTACTGCTAGTTCCCAGCGCTACTACCCTGGCTTGGCCCAACAATAGATCACGTCGCTGCTACTCCTGGTTTGGCCCACCACGAGTTCCCACCGCCGCTACTCTTGGTTTGGCCCACCACTATTTCCCAGCGCTGCTACGCTTAGCTTGGCCCACCATTAGCTCCCACCGCTGCTATACCTAGCTTGGCCCATCCCTAGTTCCCGTCGCTGCTAATCCTGGCCCACCACTAATTCCCACCGCTGTTACTATCGTATCGCGGGGATCGACAGCCGTTACCACTATAACTCCTTGATATGATTAAAAAGTGAAAAGCTTAAACCTCTTCGCGCCCCGCAACAAATTTAACCCGAAAAAAATAGCTGTTGCTTCCATCTTCCTGCTTGAACCCAGAGCTATTACACCACATCGTGTCACATAGCTTAGATTTAAGCGACATGCATTATTTCATTGAAGGGCGCGAGAGGCCAGAACATTGACGGTGCGTTAGACAAGAACAATGTTGCAGGTGCCTAAAGCCTTTAAATTTCACTATGAAAAGGGGCGGTATAATAATGTAAGAATCATAAGCCACGTTCTGAAAAAGTGTCTAGAGCCAGAAACATACTTTTAATGTTTCTTTGCTATTGTGCTTGTTTTATTTCGGAACGCATTGCAAACAGCAAACATTGATTTTAATACAAATATATCCATGAAGACATCGAAACATAACATTGCCGCCACTACGGCCCTATAAATCCATTTATCGGATTACAAATATATGCAATTTGCGCCCTGTGGCCTGTCGCCGATCTGGTCGATGCTACCGCCATCACTCGGTGCGACCGTTGTCTGGTGTGCTTTTATGACTTCTACGTCACCCTGGGCTTGGATTCATGGTGAGGGTTTTCTTAGGCCGCCCCCACACAGCCTTGATGACAAAAGTCTTCAAAGAATGTGTACTCCCCGTGGTGACCTACGGGTCTGAAACCTGGCCTCTTCATTAAGGGCCAGTTTAGGAAAACGAAATGTAGGCCGGCTACCAGGTGAACACCAGGTGGTAAGACGATCTCCGTGAAGTAGTAATTTCCTTTTTTGATGTACTACCCATACTATTATGCAGTATGTGAGGAGCATCCTCTCTAATAATAATCTTAATTAGTTCTTCACTAACAATATGTCTTAGTCCCCTGAAGACGAACATAAGCTTGCGAAGTCTTTTGCAAATAGAGTCAATTTGAACTTGGAAGAACAAACTACTCCCTCTATAGACCCCTAGATATTTAACACAATCTGTTCTGTATAGCAAGGGACAGGAACAAGAGTGTGAGTTGGGATCAGTACAAGAATGGGCCTGTAATGATAGCGAAACATTCCTAGGTCGTGTGTATCGTTTTAGGGAAAACGGAATATACTTCGTTTTTTCGACATTAAGGATTGTTAAGACAGCAATTTAATAGTCCTTGGGAAGTGTAAGTTTCTGGGGTTCCATTAGGGGAAGAGGGAAGATGGAAACTTTTTTTTTTTCTAGGAGACTTTTCGATTTGCTGTGGGCGATGCTATTGTACCCGCCCCTACAGTTCATCGTACTAGCGAAGATTTCTTTGTCGTCTAGTTAACTCTTTTACCACAGAGGGGAAGCGTTATACCGGGTTGATAATGGCCGTAACCTATAGTAGTAACTTTTTGGTGCCAGATGGGAGAGACGTTCCCCCTCACCACACTAGTAGAGCGGCTCGCATGATGCCATGAGTGATACGGAAATGTAGATAAGGGTAATTGAGGTGAAGGAGGAAACACATCTGCATCAAATTTATATCGATGTATATGACGGATGATGTTTGATGGGGTTTACCACCGCCTTATTCCATAAAAATTTGAGTTAGATAAATGATAATTCTCGCATCGTTATGCATAATTCCGGTAGGCCATTTGGCTAACGCATTTACGTAATATTTAGATTTGCGTGTCCATAAATATTAATGAACGTCGATAACCATAATAAAGTTTTGACTGCTCGCTTCCCAACATAAGTTGTACAAGCAGCCCGATATTATCGCGTCAGTAGTGACCAAAAGCTTTGTTCTTATTCTATTACAAAGCTGGTAGTTATGCAGTCGCGTATCGTGCGGAGTGTGAGAGGCCGGGTAGCCCATTGGGTACAGGTTGAGTGCGCAATGCGACTACTCGTTTACCACGTGCAGTAAAATAGATGTGTACACGCAACGATAGCCTATAGCACTCCCGAACTGGCTAACTTTTTGCTAGTGAAGAAAGATCAGTATTGCTCAATATCACCATAGAAATGTAACCATAGAAACATAGTCAGAAACTTTAACCTCCGGTTAACATTAGTATGAATAATAGATGATTACATGACTGTTTGTGAAATAAATTTTAGTTAAATTGGACTCGGTACTGCTTTAAGTAGATAAACGCCAATCTACTGAGGAAATTTAAGTTGTACGTGCATTTAGTACTTGGACTGCTGCCAAGCACCGGGGCTCCGGACCTACAATAACTAGACTAATATGAGGGAAGTAAGTAACACAATTTTGTACCTACTCATAAGAGTCTTATTTACCTTTTCCCCTTGGGATCTATTTGTTTCATTCACTCCAGCTTCATTCACCTATAGTCAAATTTAATACACATCAGCATGTGATATTACATATCTTACATAAATTTTCAAGAAGAAACCCTATTGCATAAGTAGTTATACTGTTGAAATTTACAAAATCACGGCAATGATTATGGCGTGTAAATATAGTCGCTGTAAACGAATCAATCGTTTCGATATATATTGACTGCAACGTCTTAAAATATTTTATAGCTTAATTTGTTTTATACTTTCACCAACTTCTGGCTAAGTATCAACTTGGTTGAAGTATGAAACAAATAAAACTGGTTTGAAATAAGGTGTAACATTTAAATTTTATGCAAAATAAACGACGATACTTGCTTAGACTAAGAGGATTTTAATGTAATTTTTATAATTGCAATATCGCTTTTTGTGCCGTTGTGGTGTAGGAGGGGTAGGTGGGGGAGGTGTATTTTCTCTTAAAGTCAGGATACCCAAAAACAGATTCACACAAATATCTGCAAACACCAGGCTTGTGTCTAGCTTTGCACACAGAAGCTCCGATTTATTTATAGTACATGCTTAAAAGAACAAAAGACTTCGCTTGTTAATACACTTGGAGTGCGTCTATTCAGCACTTATTTTTTTATTTGCATTTTTTCCTGCTAGATACGCCGGGGCTTTCCAAGTAGATTTACTCAGTTTACTCTTCTTTCCCTTGAGATATCTATACCTTGATGAAAATAGCAAATCTCTAGTTACAGCTATTGCTCCTGGAGACACGTATTTAATAATAATTAAAAAAGTCGCATCCCACTTTTAAAGAATTGCGAAAAAAATACTTTTTGCGCATGATTTGGTAAGGATGAAGATTATGTGGAGAAGACGTGCAAAAAGCTCAGAAAATAAAACAAATGGCATTATACATCCACTGCGGCCGCACATTATAAATTGTGTCACGTTATAGAACTTGCTTCTATAATGTAATGCCTACTAATATATTATATACTGTTTTTACGAAACAAGGGACGAACACATACACTCGATTTTATTAAAGTTATTGAATTGTACAAATCTATGTAAGTTGACATCGTGGTGTAAAGTCCTCGATAGTACCAAAGTTGATAAAAACATTTTATGAAAAAAAATAAAAGAATAAATTCTAGTAAATCCTACAACGTAACTGGGACCGAAACAAACTAATCACTAGTTTAGATAGAAGCTTATTTCGAAGCGAGTATCACAGTCTGCGAAACGGTGAAAACCACGAGGTGGTTTTAAGATGATAAATTTCATCCAATTAATCACCATCATACCTTATCAGATTGCTCGTATTTTAAGCAAAAAGAAAATTAGCTGCTGTTTATTCTATAATCGTTTCCGTTCCCAAACTACAAGTTAACCTGTCGCTGCTGGACCTTGATTCACTGCGGTCCGTTAAACACAGCGTCGTGGGGACTGGTAATAGCGTAGGCGGGCAGTACCCGATGAGGTGGAGTCTGGCCTTTTCGCCGAGGCCAGCCTGTCTCTCTGATCTTGCCTGCAGATCTCTCTGAGACCCTCCACTAATAGCGGCTCCCGTTGGGATTTAATTGGTATTGCTACCCAATGACCAAGTCTAACATAGGTCTGGCGGCCTACCTGGGTTCCCAGATATCATGCGTGCATTGCAGCTCTTTGTCGCCAAAAAAAAAAGGTATCCAACTATTCAATTTAATATGATCAGATGACCTTATAATTATCATATTGAATCTGGTGCATACATCGACTTTATGACCTATAGGCGTCGCATGTCATAATTTCTACTAACAAACATTTCATACAATTCGCTGAGGTACGCAGGGAAGGGGAGTCGTAAAAAAGTACAATATCAGTCCGCTTCTCGTGATTAGTGATGAGAAAGTGCTTAGTGTAATAACATATGTTGTGTGCCATTAGAGATAGAGATTCTTAGATTGAAAAACACATGATCATGTGTATCAGGCTCGCAGGGTGTGCCTCTTCAATGTCTTTCTGATTCCTATTCTCCTTCCTATTTACGATATCGATTTTCGCGTAGACTTAGACGAGACTGCGGGTCTCACAGACGTATATCCTATACGTATAAAGACGTATATACTCCACAGATACTACCCCACAAACCCGATTTCTTTTCTTACTCCTTCACTTAACTCTGCAATTTCCTGCCACCTAAGATTATTGATTTCAACAAACATTAAAAATAATAGAAGGGCATTTTCTCAATTATGATTAATATGTTCTTTATGTTATTAATTTATTAGTAAATTTTTGTAATAGCGTTATTTATGGTACAAAATAAAGCGTTTTTATTTATTTATTGTTTTTTTATCATATATAGTGTAAGAGTATTTTATTTTTAATTTTCAGTGATTATTTATACTCTATATGTAAAAGTACATATTATGAGTGTCTATTATATAGCATGTATTGTTTTCATAACTATGGCCTTATATATTGCCTAGGCCTTCTTTCTATGTCCGTGCTTTTTCAACCTTTCCCGTAACAGGTCTGCCGGAAGAGATTTCTCAATGGAATAAGCTGTGCCTTTGTACTTAATGTTTGTTTTACATTGTAATTGATTTTTCCCCCTTTAGTCAATAAATGCTGCGTGTACATAAATTGTTAAAAAAATAAACACAGTATTTTAAATTTTAATGTAAGTCATTTACAATTTAATAAAAGGGCACGGTAAATATAATAGTTAGACCTTTACTAATTATCATTACAATCACTTAATGAGAATCAAAGACTTCGAAATTAATATTCCAGCAAAAGATAGTGTCATAGTGCAATGTGAGTAATCGTTTTTTTATGGAACAAGAGGAAAAACGAACAGTAGGCGCCTAAGTTATGATGATTACCAACGCCTATGGACATCAGCACAATTGCTTATGCAGATGTGCTGCCCTCCTTCACCCCTACCTACAATGGACCACCGACTACTCACAGACGCGCTTGGAACTCGACAGCATAGCTGTCACACTGTGGCGTTCTTAGGAGAGCGAGAGTTAAGTTTCGCGTCGGTTGTGGGTACCAGGTAGCGGATTAACTAACTGTGGGTAAGCATTTGTGCAGGTGTTTATAGGTGGCGGTACCTTCTAGACTCCAGTACAATACATCTATAATAAAAAACGCCAGAAATACTAGTTTGTAGAATTATTTTAAAACTCAAGTAAGTCCTAACAACAAAAGCTAAAAAATATTGTTGCAAACAAACTAAATCAGATATCAATAAATTAATTTTATTGCATGTAAGTGAGCTCTCTAACCTGTAATACAATAATTTATTCAAGCATAACTTTTTCCATATAAAATACATTTATTTACGTGTTTCTTTATTTTTTCCGTTTATCGATTAATCACGTCATACATTGTGTGTATCACGTCACAATTTTCAATGACAAGAGTAGCAATAATTAATTACATTTGAAAGAAAGGGAAGGAATTATAAAAGACTGTCATAATTTCCATTGTAAGTTGAGCTCTAAATAAATTATTTTCAGAAATTTATAGGCTTGAAATCTGCTTACCTGTGAAATGTACTGCTATGCATCATATATGATATTGAATCACCTCTTGATAAGGCTGCTCACTTTGAATACTTTACAATGCAAACTTCACGTAAAGTAGGCCGAACTAGGGCGGTGAAAACTTTTATCGATATTTATTAACTTTTATATTCTTTGTAATCACAAATCAAATACATTATCCCATATAATACATCAATTAAAGGGAATAAGTTATATGATATCGTATTCTAGGCGTGTTTGTGTCCGGTGGCCCATTAGTGGAGAAGGTTGACATTACACCTGGATAATGTTATGATGCGAATTATCATGAGCGTTGGTAGTCACCACGTGTATCAGATAGATCGTCACCTTCCCCTCCCTATGCCTAAAAATACATCTTATATGGCCGAGGGTAAAAGGCACTGTGATTATCTAAGCTGCCAGGCTATTATGCTTTGAATAGCAAAAATATGAGCCCACATCATTCATACTTCAGCACATAGCTAAATTCATCTAAAAGCTTCGAAATGTATTGATATAATAATAATTAAGTATAAAGGATATTTATGTCGATATCGATATTCTTTGCGACGAAGAAAATCCACACGTATAATTACATCAACTTGAACTGTTGCAAGAAACAAAGTGGGTCACTGGTACACCCAATGCTGAACCCGAAAGACACGCCTCACTAAATGGGTACATCTGCGGCTCTGCATTATATTAGGTCTCAGCTATTAAAGGTACAATATTTTACTTGCGTCTTTGTTATCAATAATGTTGTATCTGTTTCGCTTGCATATCTATGAGAAGTTTCAACTTGCAACTTAATTTAGGGACGCATAGGGATGTGGGATATAAAAGATATAAATAGGACTTTTCGACAATGTTGCAAAAGGTGTCCAGAAGTTCTTTATTTACCTATACATATTAGTAAGTACAAGCTGTAGTACAAACGCATACACAAGGTTTGAACATTTACTTTTAAATTGGTTGCCATACGAGTATATGCCTTTATAATAGGATCTCATTTGTCAAGTACTCTCATTTGTCTCGTTTGTAAAACGACGCTTAATTTGTGAATTTGCTAGAACATTCTCTGCGTTAATTGAAGTTTTATTGTGTATAAAATATGTACCAAAAGTAACTAAAAATATTCTCTAGGAAGCAAACTCTCCGAACTGATAGTTATTCATGGAAAAAGTGTGTATATAAAAATATATGACGTGTTTCAATTGTAATAGTAATAGGGAATCACCTACTACACAAACTAGTGCCTGAGGTCAGTCGCGCCGATATGTCCCTTCTGTTAACCGTTTGTCTCTCAATACCATAAGCATTGAAGAGCTGTAAACTAGAGGCATGTCAACAATCTAAAACGTCTCATTTCAGCTGAACTGCTTACATCGCCGGGGTTCAGTGGGAAGAGCGAGCACCTTTCGACTTTCGAGTCTCACACTCTCAGGGGGGCACCCTGGTCGCTCCAACCTGTTGGCACGCCTGAATCATTCTGCAGCGATAAAGGTATTAGTAGTAGTTTAATGATAGATGAAATCACAGACATTTCAATTGTATATATGTCTATAGTTGTGAAAAAGAGCCTCGGTGGTATGGCAGTTAGAACTTCGGACTTTCATTCCGAACCCTGCCATTTACCCACGATTTTTCCCATCTTTTACGGGGTGAGACTATACTATAACTATGGATAATTGATAAACCAAATAGACGTTTCTAAGGATCATATTGTTGTAATATCGATACCAACTTTGGAAATCTTATAGTCGATGAAATTACTCAGTATTGAATAAAGTAACATAAAAATAAACGAACTATTTCCTAAATGGACATACGGCTCTGAGTTCGTACTAAAAGTGTATTGCGAAATGTTCTCTATGGAACCTACGCTCAATCACTCTCTTTTAAAGTCTCGGAAAAGGACTGTTCCGAATGTCATGAACATATTTGCTTACTCAGATGATCTATCCCATGTTACGTAGTGAAGTGCTGAATTAGAACCGACTTAAGCAACTACGACTGTGGAGGTACCTCTCGCTCACACGAATCCATCGTAAAGTCGGAATCTATCTATCATCTGTCGCGTCGACAACATGTTAAATGATGTCTCGTACCATTGTTGAAACATATTCCTACATTCAAGCCTTGGCTCTGTTATATTGAAACTAATTATTATTCTTCCGTAAAATAATTTTGGATGTTTCAATTTATTTATTTAGATGTTATATTTGTAGGCGATATCACCCATGTGCACCCACATGCAAATGTACATCCACCTAAGTGTTGCTACATA
>JAFELO010000032.1:532229-545690 GCA_017140195.1 Eumaeus atala | reverse complement strand
TTAAACGAGCAACCGGAGCCCTTCTACGACTTACAAAGCCCAAGAACATCAACATAATTTTTCTTCTATGGATTTCCTTCTCTCCAATGGGACACCGGCTACTCCTAAACCACACGAAACGCAACACTGATGATATCACTTTACGGCGTTATTATGTGAGCGAGAGGTACCTCCTCGGTATCCAGTGAAAAGAGGTACTCCCCGGTCGTACCGGCCCAATTCCGTTGCATAGGAGGATGTAGTATCATGATTGGCACTACCTCCTAACTACCTTCAAAATATTGATATTCAAAACATGATCTTTAATAAAATAGCCTATATTAAATAATTGCGATACTGTAGCTACATCATAGGCTTTGAAAGACGCGTATCCATAACCTTTGTGCGGCAGTTTTCTTAGAAATCCGTCTGAGGACATAAGCAGAAGGTAGTTTATAATGTAACAAAATAATTTGTATGATCTAAGAAAACATCTGCACATAGTACACAAGTGTGGGTTACTACAACATACTAAAAGGCTTTGATCCCTTCCATATCCCGAACGAAAATTTTTAGAATAATAGCAATGTTACATAAAATGTTACCTTTTTATATTACTTACCTTCATAACTAATGTCGTTGACTCTCGATCAGGTAGAGTAAATATTAAGCAGTATAATGTTATGCTATCTTGTAGCTTCGTCAATCCTCTGCATCACCGTCGCCTCAACCACGCCTCTGTTCAATAGTGGTCCTAGCTGGATCACTATTGAACAGACGCGACCGGGCACTCTCTTATATTTTGTCGCGTTACAAAAAAACAATCTGTTAACATACCGTAGTTAGTCCCTGCCATTATATTAAGTTTAGGAAACCCATTGGTAAATATAATGAAATCGTAAACCAAATACGACACCCGGAGGGCGCAAGGTACATAAGTACTTGCGTTGCGCTAATTGGAACTGCTGAATAATTATAAACCTTCAAGTCTTTTAATTATTTATGTCATCGGGACATCTTGTCACCCTGTTGAAACGTTGTGGAAATTATAATGAACTTTGTTTTATGTTATTCTTATTTAATTAAAGATTCAAATAAAACCTGTTGCGTAACAACCTCACCATGGTTCAAGCCTTGTCGTGGTGGTGGGGCTCAGTAGCCTGGGGTTATCCGAGACACCTTGGGCGAAGCCAAGTGAACCGAGGAGGTGGCGGCTCTTAGTACCCCTCCTATAAGATGTGGGGACTAAAGAGCAGGAGGAGGTACCGCTCTTTGTACCCGTCTTATAAGAAGAGGGGACAAAAGAGCAAAAAGTGGCACGGGGCAAGGGGCGAGGATGGGAACCTCACTTCATTGCACTGTCCCAAAGTCGGTGGGGTTGTCCTGTGGTGCGGGTCAACCCAATCTGTGGAGGTGGCGTCGGTCTCTTCGGGGGCTGACTTGCCGTCGAGGTGCCCAGACGATTTGTTGTTCCGGGGCACCTCATCAAAGGCGGCACTGGTGGCACTCGCGGTTGTTTTTGTGGGTATTCGGTACTATCTAATGTGCCGCGAGCCCAACACACCACTGGACCCCACCCAGAGGCAGTGAAGGCGCGTAAATGCGTTTCCCCGCGTCAAAAAAAAAAAAAGGTTTTGCGTAACAAAAAGAAACAGTTGTACTTTGTGCAATAGACACTCAAAATTAATAACAATTGTACTTAGTGGAATGTAGTTAGAAGAGATTGAGTGAAGTTGCGTTTTGCCTTTTCATTTTGGGCAAATTAATCTAGTTTTATTTTCAGGTTTCGAGCACGCTAGACAGACGCTCCAAACCATCCCTTTAATACTTACTCAAGAAGTTACTGTCACACTAGACAGAATCTTTTAAGGCCTTTTTCATAATTTTACGAAGTTGAGCCGGCTATTAACATACACAAAATATGTTTAATTTTTTAATTTTTGAGAGTTCAAATTATTTGTAAGGGGATTTTATTTAATTTTTTTATAGAATAGGGGTCAAACGAGTCATTCGAGCAGTTTTTACGACTACCGGCGCCCATAGAAATCCAAATAATTACGTTACCCTCTTTTTCCCTCTCCGCCCCCAAATGGGCCACCGGCTACTCACAAACAGCCTGAAACGCGACACCGTGGGTGTCACTTTACGGCGGTATCCAGTGAGAAGAGGCACTTTTCCCCGGTCGTGCCGGCCCAATTCCGTTAGAAAGGAGACGTCGTGTCATGTACCTTGTATGGCGCTACCCCCTCCTATGACGCATGGCACTACCTCTTACTAAAATTGAAATCAAGGCCTTTTTGAACACTTCTCACCGAAACTACTAATAGTGTAAACATGCTCTGGTGTTGGTGTGATGGTACAATATTACCTGACAGTTGTATCAACGGAAAAACTTTTGATTAAAATTATATATACTGATGAAAAATAAGATATACTGATACCGTCGTGAAGTGACGACTATCAGTCAGGTTTCATGCGGTTTGTTTGTATTCGGTGGACCTTTGGATTGCAGGAGAGGAGGGGTCATGCATCCGCAGGATAATTATGTATCTACCTCAAGGTGTACATTTAGGGTACGATTGTTAGTTTGCTCCTTATATAAAAAGCTCTTCAGGAATCATATCACGTGCTACTGACGATGACTACACAAACTTACCAGGTGCTAGTAACAGCTTAATGAGAGCAACACGAAGTAATGAACTAACTCGAGTAGCTCTAAGTTTTGCAGCGATGTAAAGATAAATCAAGCAGTTTCTGCTACCAGGTCCTTTATGAACTAATACTACAAACAAAAAGTATTGTTACAAACTAATTGGTTTCGGTTTGTGGTATCAACAGCATCGGAAAAGCAAAAATGAGAAAAGTTAAGTTGGCGTTTCAGTTCAGCTGCGTCTAGGTATATCCGAATGTGTTATCCATGGGAACCTATTTTCTCACCCACACGCACAGTGTTATGTTTATATGATTAATAACTGGCAATGTTTTGCTGTTTGTAAAGGAAAAATTAAGAAGCAACACTTTCGGGATTGTGTCGTATTCATTCACGGTTCGTCGCGGCGCAATAACTGCCAACACAATAACGCGACAGCGCGGCCCTCATGCTGGTACTATGTAAGTGAGAGCTCCTCGGTCGTCACGGCGCAATAACTGCCAACACAATAACGCGACAGCGCCGCCCTCATGCTGGTACTATGTAAGTGAGAGCTCCTCGGTCGTCGCGGCGCAATAACTGCCAACACAATAACGCGACAGCGCCGCCTTCACGCCGGTACTATGTAAGTGAGAGCTCCTCGGTCATCACGGCGCAAAGACTGCCAAAACAATATCGCGACAGCGCCGCCTTCACGCCTGTGCTATGTCAGTGAGAGCTCCTCGGTCGTCACGGCGCAATAACTGCCAACACAATAATGCGACAGCGCCGCCCTCATGCTGGTACTATGTAAGTGAGAGCTCCTCGGTCGTCACGGCGCAATAACTGCCAACACAATAACAGGACAGCGCCGCCTTCACGCTGGCACTGTGTAACCCCAATTCCCTTCAGCAGGGCTAATTGAAGGAACTGCATTATGAAATAAGTTAACATCTATGTACCAGCATCTGTCTACCGTAGCTAATTTCTAATGTACGACTTATTTTATGTACTCGAATGCATAAATAAAAACATAATAAATTATTTCCAATCTTTCAATCAAAATATAAAAATATGTTTATATGTCAATGTCGAAGGTTATGCCGGGTTGTCTCGAACTCGTTACTGGCTTTGCCCAGAAGCGGTGAAAGTGGTTAAAAGTAAACAATTACCTCTGCTAGAAGTACGAAATGAAGTTATGAATAAAACTGTAATCAGGAATTTACTGTCTGTTGATTGTTACAGTTAAACAGCTAAAGCAAAAGTACTGCTCGCTTCACGAAAGTGAAAGGGATAGGTTGCAGATGAATCCGCTGAGCACAGCTATTTCTTATTTACTACACACACAAAGGAGTTTCCGTCGATAGATCATTTTGAACATAAATTCATTCCGCTCTATTTATCAATAAATTATAAAACGATATATTTTTGAGCAGATCGCATATCTATATGTTAACAACCGCGCTTGTTCACGCTCAATCGGCTTTAGGGCCAGCAGGGCGCGTTATTTGTCCCCTTCTCCCTAACAGGACACATTAATCATATAGAATAGGTATCGTCATCAGCAGTGTCACCCTACCAGATATAGGATAGTATGGGTATCAATATCTTTACCGAAATATGCTGCATATGTCATATTCTTGTGAATCAATGGCGTTATTGAGCGGTTGGTAACATTCCGGTGACCTATTTTAGGATCAAGACGGAAAGAGAGCAAAACGTTGGTATTATAGTCAAATTAATGTCTATTCGCGTCAGCAATCACCAATAGCCTTCTGTACCCCATATAATATAATACTTACCATGGTACATAAAAAATAACAAAAAATAAAATGATGTCACGTTTAAGGGGCACAATATTTTCAATCTTTTCCGCTATATGCTGTTTGCATCCCCGCGGAAAGCGTGTAAATCATCTGCTTGTTTTATCTAAATGACTGTTTACACGCCAATCAACTGTAACATTTTTTACTTAACATAAACACGACGAATAAGTGATACCTTGTATATAGAATGTGGTCACAATACATGTCTGTGCTGTGTTAGGAAACTGGCGTGAGGATGTGTTGTTATTGCTGTAATAATAGATATGCTAGATGCTTTCACTCAAGTAAAATATATCGAGTGGAAACATACGGAAACTATTTTATTTTTAATAAAATATGTTCACTGTGCCAAATTAATCAAAATCCACCATTTACTAGATATGTGGTTAAAACAATAGCAAACAAACTCGTATATACAAATTTGCATTTATTGTATTAGTGGGACCTTAACATGGAACAAAACAAGTGCTGAGACAATCTCAGCTCAAACGTTAGGGTATGATCATCAACACGACGACGTCCACTGCCAGACATAGGCCGTCCCCGTAGAGCGCCACAGGTCACGGGCGCGTGTGACTTGTATTCAGTGGCCCCCGCCAACTTGACCGGCGCTTCGGTCCAATGGGTCATCCCACACTCCGTTTTCCGTTGCGAAGCCGAAACTCGAGAACCTTTGGTCACCAACGGTTATCGGTTCTGCGGCTAATGAAGCCTGCCCGATACCACTTCAGCTTGCTGACTCTTTCGAGCTATGTCGATTACCCCAGATCTTCGTGCGGATTCCCGGATGCCGGACAATATCTCGCAGAGAAGTACCAAGCATAACTATCTCCATAGCACGTTAGCGTATCTTAAACATGCGTGTCGCCCACTTTCCTCACAATAGGCCTCTTAATGGTTCCTTTGATAAAATATCCTTTCACTGCAATCCTTTCAGCCTCACTGTTGTCCCGCATCGACAATGAATCACGTTTGAGGAGGTGAACCTCACGTTTATTGTAAAATAACATTTCTGGGCTGAAGTATAATGCCTTTAAAACTGACTGTATATTATGAGGCGAATAAAGCATTGTAAAGGCCTCTTGCGCTCTTTCATTTAAGTTTTATGACAACGATAAGTTTCTTCGTTCAATCATTTTATGTCCATCGTCGTCGACATGACCCTCTTATAAACCATTGTACAATTTACTTTACCAACTTTCTCGGTGTACGGATAAATTCCAGTGGGTTTTTGATACACCGTAACTATATTGTGAATGGTTTTTATTTCATGTTTCAATAAATAAATAAAAAAGTGGTTTCGCTCGTTCGTTCATACAAAATTTATATCGAAGATGGAAAAATTATTCTTAACTTGATTGTGTGGCAGCATCTTCAGCCTATAGTAAGTCTGACATCATGGGCCATAAGCCTATTCATATCATTATTCTCGTTTACTCGTATCTGCTGGTATGGAAACCTTGGCGCGAGAGATCAACTTGCACTTGGGTGGATTTTCAAAAGTATGTTTATTATAAATATTTATCGTGTAAAAATTCATTTCATTGGTTTAGCAGAGATTAGTACTTAGATAATCTGGGTCACCAAGACGAGCTAAGGTCACCTTTAAGAAAGCAAAATTAAGTGAAGACTCTATAAGATTTTTCCTTCGCGTACTGAAACGCATGCGTTTTACATTTTATGCATTCCATTCAAGTCTAGATTTATTTCCGCACAGTGACTCAATTGTCTGATGTACCGCGCACAATGCATTGCAGCCTATTGCCTGGACATTGATACAAGGCTGTTCCGCTTTTGTTCAGCACTTGATATGAGAGCGATGTATTACAGCCGATACGCCGCCAACTCCACCTGCCCGGGGCTGGCGGCTGCGGGCTGCCAGGTGCCCGAGGAACAAAGGATGCCTTACGAAAAATATCGACTGATCGGATTAGTCTTGGCTAATAAAGAAATATTGCTTTGCTTTCGGATAATTGTATTATGTTATAAATTTATTAATTTTATTTATATTTTATTATGATTTTTTTTTTCAGTTTCAGTCATGGTTCCGTTATCGCATTTATATATCGTAAAGTTAGTGTTCATAGATTCTATGAGGATACTTATGGGCGCCGGATAGCACCAAAACAAACGGGTGCTCTTTTGCCCCTTTCTACTATAAGAACCGGCTGTCGGATGGGGTTGGAGCCACACGCCGATGGTTCCGTACTAACGGTAGGAACGAGAATTGTATCCTTTTAATGGTCCGTCTCTCCATCTGAGCATGTCGAGACATTTCTCTCGGGAACGTGTGGAAGAATGAAGCTAAAGCTTAGAATCATACAATTTTGCGTGAAGTAACAACTTACTGTGCGAACACAGGAATAAATCCGAAATCCAATCTTCATGTGGTTGATCCACAATTATTATTATAAAAACAAAATTAAAGGCAGTATTACGAGCACGAAATAAAATTTCCTACTGTGTTCCCAGAAAAATTCGCAACATTAATTCTTTAATCAAATCGCATTAAGAATACTTAAGTCAAGTTTGGGGAGCAGCATCCTTTTCAAATAGAAATCCTAAAAGAGAATTAATGAATATATCAGAACTCTACACATACAATATCTGCATTCTAATTAAAAACATCAAATCAGTTTCCTTACAATTCGAAATAAAGCTTTATGATCACACGTGTCGCATTTAAGTAGTAAATATAAACTCCAGGTTGAAAATGTAAGCACTAACTATGGCAAAAGACTATTCTAATTGAGGGAGTTCAGTTGTTGAACAAATTACCAGAATATAATTAAAGAATATAATAATTTTAAAATGTTTAAAACCAGCCTTAAAACTCATATTATAGCGTCATTAAAATAAGTGTATTTTTGTATCCAACGGCCCAGATTTAAAAAAAACATGTCTGTAATATAAAATCTATGTATCTCATTATAAGTGAATTTATTTTCTTATGATAAATAAAGTTGTTTAAACTTTACTGAAAGTATGACAGTGGCGTTATAATTCATAGGTGTGTGCTTGTGTGCGTGCACGCGCGCATTGGTAGATGCGGCATGAATGTGAGCGCTCGTGCGTGTGGGCGTGCATCGGTACGTGCATCGGGACGTAGCGCGCGTCTCTTATTGCGTGAGTGCGTGTGCGCGCGATTTCGGGAATGTGTGTGTGTGTGTGGGTATGCGTAAAATGTATAAAATGTGAAATTTAAACAGATCATAACAATATAGCATCAAATTGAAACGCGAAGTATTAAAACGAGCCTAAACAAACATTACCCACTTCGTTTTTCATAAAAACATCGTTATTACTAAAGTGAACCTAATAGTTCCAACAAAAAGTATTTTAACCTAACCTAACCTAACCTAACCTAATAGTTCCAACAAAAAGTATTTTCTTTGTGTTATGAACTAACAATTGGCCCATAATTTCTTTTGTATGAACCGATACCGAAAAGAGTTCCCCGCTGTAAACTTCAAGCACTCTAACAAGTGAAATGAATAGACCCTATAACGAGACCTGGAACTGGTGCAACGTGAACCGATTGTATAATACAAAAATGTTTCTCATGTATTATATGGTTAAAATTTTTTTTAGAAAGTGTACGTTTTGTTTTTTTATAGCATGCGAACATATCTCAGTCTAGCAGTTCGGTAAAGTTAGGTGTCACGGGAGTCCTTTTTTGAGCTTTTCTATCTGTAACATTTTTGTGACTTAAATCTCGAGAAAACGAATAAGCGTTACGGCGAGAGATAATGCTGATTGTGTGGTCACCATATGGCGGGTTACCGTAATATACAATCATGCTATCGTTTTTCGTGCGGTTTATAAGTAATGTTTTACGATCTTACACAAAATAACAACGATCTGGACATATTTCACAACTCGCACAAAAAAGATTAAGCCCATGTTAAGAAGCTTCTTTTTATAAATGCATTGTTATTGTCAATTAATGTGTTGAATTGTGTCCTTATATCGCTTGTTCAGACGAATCAGGCAACTGTAATGTCTCTTCGGGTATGCTCTTATAGAGCCGGTAGGTATCGATTTTTTCCCTTTACACTATTACATAATAGGTTTTATTAAAATTTTCTATATCTTTAATTTTTTTTTTGGAGAAAAATATCAAAGCGAATTCTCATATAGCTGCAGAAATTATTTACAATTAATTATACATCTTTTTGAGCATTCCAGAAAAGTGATGGGAGTAAATTTTAGCGATGCGATCACACGATTCGATGTCACAAGAAACCGACACGCCGAGGTTAGCTACGGTCAATATATTTTTAGTCTCTCTATTTTCTCTTTTGTAAATCAGTAATTTTTTGCCATATGATGTAAAATATCCACGTGGAACCGGGACGGACTGCTAGTCAGTAAACGCAATCCTTCAGCGATAGTAGGCTGGACGCTGGTTAAATAACTAAATACACCGCAAAAAAAATCCTTCAAAGTAATTTGTATTGCATTGTAAAAGTGTTCTTGGCATAAGATTTCTCTGTAGCTCCGGACGTGCATCCAACACAGGACTTCTGTACGGTAAATTAGCTTCAAGTTGACTCAGCTCACCACAAAAGGGTGCTTTATTTAATGAATCATTTTCACAAGCTGTTCTATATTGGTTCTAGTTTATTAGATGAAGTAAGAATTTCTTTAGTCTTTAATTAAATATAAAACAGAAAAACATCACCGACAACATTAATCTGGAAGTTTTTTTATAGAATAAGAGAAACATTATTGTGATGATGTTCGGCGCAGCTTATGCAAAACTATCACCAAACATGATTTTTTTTACCTTGACATAAGAAAACCTAAAAGGAGACGGATAACAGAATGCAACATATGTGACCTGAGTGGGATCCGAACTCGCAGCCGCCGGCGAGACACGAGAGCCACGCGGTCTTCACATGTAGTCGTCGGTTATACAAGCATTATTGTATTGTCCGGCGCCACTGACACCAGCGAGCGGTTCCATTCCACAGTCAATAGACCCCGGCGGACCCATCACACGTGTGAATAATTCTGCGGCGCCAAAACTTTCCAACACATGTCAAGCGCTTGATGTTGGATGGATAGAAACTAAGCGCTAGACTTAAGTGGCGCTACAACTTTCCTAATAGATGCTTGATTTATGCTCTTTGACCTTAGTGAAGGTATCCAATATATGTGAGAAGTTATTACATATTTTAATTGACAAAGAAGGCTAACGCATCTGCTTAACCAGTCTTATGGCAATGAGTGTATACTCGTCCTCCTAAATAATGAGAATATTACAAACAACCAGAATACGTAAAACGGAATTGTATGATTTATGCATCCGAGTAAGACGACATTGTAAGATTCGAAGTGATGAAGTTGCCAGACAGATAACAGATATGAGGAGTAATAAAACCTAAAACTTTGCGCTCCGTTAGCCAACAGACAAATTTAGCCAATTCTCATCAAAGTGATTTCAGTTTTACAATTTTTATAATATTTCCTTTTACTAGCACTGACTCTGTGGTATTACACTAAAGTACTATATATTTTTGCATGGCATTTCTATTAATTAAATGTGATTGTGTGTGTATGTGGTTGATACAATGCACATCGTCTCTAGGTCGTCTTACATATAAAACTCTCGTGTCACAAAGTTAGTTACCTTTGTAGTACCTTGCTACTCCGAAACGGCTTTACTGATTTTTACCAAATTTTATATGCATATTCATATTCAGTAGGTCTGTGTATCAGCTACTACCTAATTCTCATGCCACTATGCGATAAGGGTTATTCACCTGTACCGGAAAAACAACGTTTGCCGCGTCGGCTAGTAATTATATAATAATCATCATCATCATTATCAGCCCTTATCGGTCCATGCTGGACATTGGCCTCTTTCGGTGAAGGCCAAGAGGACCGATCTCCTGGAACTCGCATACATCCCGAATTATATAATACTTATGATTAATTACCATAGACTCAAGGTAGGAGGCGCAGCGTGCACCTACGTCAGACCTCGCCTTACGGCTCCAGTGTGGTACTGCTGTCTGTAATGTTAACTCCAGGTGTAAGAAGTTGAGCTGTCCCAACAAAGTTTAAAGGCGATTTTATTTAAACTTATTGTAGCCTTGTAGATTCTTACAATTTGAGAAACGTTCGTTCGATTTTTTTTTTTATATTGGCAGGAGTATCGGAGTATATTGCCGCTAAATTTAGCGGGCTCGACTGGGGAGGTCTCACTAACATTACCTTATAAGTAATGGCTATACTATCGTACTTCTTCTTCTTACGTAGTACCTCACTAGGTCGAACTGAGATGAAACCGCAAGAAAAGTTTTAACTACTAGAAACACCAAGGTTTTAAAGCTTTGCTAAACCGCTTTAACTTAGTTATACATGTGACTTTTACGTTCATAATGTTGATACGATTTGCACACCCACAGTAGCTACTAGATAATATGCTAAAATTGAAAACTATTATAATCATAACTACCAAAGAATTAATGAACAAAAAGCACAAATTATACGCCAGTCGACAACAAAGTTTACACTAATTATATGCTTAGTGGGAATGTATGCCCTATTTTAGAGTGATGGAATTTGAATTCGTCTGAAACCCCGTCAACTGTTAGGCACATTATGGAAATAACAGTTACGTAGTAAGTTGTGGCAATATACAACAGTCTCAGTAAGGGACACACGGACAGACACGAGGTAATATGATTAGATAATATCGTTGTAGCTGGTTTGGGCCGGCGCGACTGAGTAAGTGATATTCTAATGTGATATTTAGTTTTGATGATATGAGCCGAGGTGTGTTGATGTTGCATTGCAGTTTAACATAGCCGGCACGACCGCGTCCCTCATATGTAAGACGCACTACCTTGCAGAATTGCAGCCGAATTGGAACGGCACGATCATGGACGAGACCTCTGTCTGACGCGGTACCACCACAAGGAGGTAGCTATAATTTTAGGATAGTCGGTGGCCCATTAGTCAGGTGGCGTAAAAAAGGACTACAGCTCTGAAAACGAATACACCACTAATAAGATTCCATTCTCTTGGCTTCCTCAGCCAACTAAAATTAGGCAATATACAGAGTGTATGGTAGTGGGATACAAAGTCTCAACGAGCTGATAGCCTAGGTCATTTAGATCATTTTGAGCCCAACATATCTTAGAGCAAAGTATGAGATTATTTTTATGCTAAATTTTTAAGGCTTTTTTCAAGAAACTCCAAAATTAGACAGTTAAGTGGTGCTAGTACTTTTGTAACAGTAAGTATCCTTATGTTTTAACCTGTTTTAGGTTATGCCTGCCCTAACTTATTAAGTTATTTTCAAGTATCTGTACCTGTAAGTTTAACTTTATTTTTCTTTAAATTGGAATGATGTAGTTTTCCAAAGACATTAAAAAAAATAAAACTTGTCTTGGTTGTTCAAAGCATTTTATAAACATGCCTGGCCATTTCACTTTTATTTAAAGTATCATTAATGCAAATGGACATAGGCTACTTAAACATAACGAAGGTATAAAATGTAAAATTTTTAGAAAAACAAAAAAAAAGCAACGATTTTAGTCCAGTTATTTATTTTTCAAGTATAATTGTGTTTACATTAACATAAAACATCTTATTCATTACTTATTTTTTAAGAGTGCACTCATCAATGGAACCGCTTGCGCCACTGAACAAAAGCAAAGGGCCTAACACAAAGACAGGTGGCTCGGCGGATGAGAGTCAAACAAAAAGAAAAAATAAAGCTCATCATTGTCACGACAAGCTAGTTAAGTAAAAACCATTTTCTTTATTAGCTTATTATTTCTTTCGTCCAGTTCCAACCACTGTTACGACTAGACATTTCTCATAAATCACCCTCTGTCGTTTAAGTTTACCGTGTTAAGTTGTAGTTATGTTCACGTGTGATTTGGATTATTTCATTGTAAAAATACAGTTTACTAATAAAGAGTACGCTGATATCATCTTCATGGCAGAGCTGACGGCAATGGAGCATTAGCACAAAATATGTACCAAAAGCGCTTTGCTTTAAGACATGTTGAGCTCAAAATGATCTAAGTGACCTAGGCTATCAGAGACTTTACACCCCACTACCAAACACCCTGTATACTCTGTTACAAAAAAATGGAATCTAACCCACGTTTCAAACGTGCCATATAATATTCAAACTAACACATTAATGATAAGGTCTATTCAATTAATAGCCACACAGATCATGTAAATGCTATTATAAAAATGCACGCATAAGAGTATTAAGACATTTTAACATTAACAAAGATTTATCGAAACATAAGATATGAAAAATGGCGTCGGCAAGAAATCATTAACTCACCCTTTTATTTTAAAAACTATGAATACAATTTAACCACGCCGGCATTTCGCATTCGTGGCATCCTCTCAGGAAAATATGGTTTCCCGGGCAGAAAAGTAAAATACTACTTGATTACCATAGTTTTAAAAAAATATTCCGTCCGACACAGAGCACACCTATAATCTGAATGTCAAGGATGACACAAATACTTTTTTATAAAATGTTTATGTAGCAAAAATATAATTGCTACACTTCTGTGAAACACATGCGGCCCACAGTCAGCCCACAGAACAAATATCCTGCTGTGACACGAACTTACTGCTACACAGTTAACAGTTGAGTCACGCAGTGCAGAAATTTTCCAGCAGGAACACCGAGGTGAATATAATATTCAGTGCAGTGAGACACCAGTGCTTGTGAAACAGTTTTGTGGCCACGCCGAACTTTGGCAACGGCACGCTACGGTGACCTCTGAACTGAACTTTACACTTAATAATAATATCTCTCTATAAATACTCACAAGCCGCACAAAACAGGAGACGTGGCCATTGCATTATAGCGCTTTAACCTGTCGTGTAATGTCAAAACCACGTGCAAAAGTAAGTATTTCTATAGCTCATGTGTTATTCTAATACAAGCAGACTGTATAATTACCTAGTTTCATCAAAGTTCGTTTTGTGAACTTGGTGTCATTTAGTGACAAATATCTATCAATCCGAACATTCAAA
>JAFELO010000032.1:500556-522554 GCA_017140195.1 Eumaeus atala | reverse complement strand
GGCCCCACTCCGCGCACGGCGTCCGCCCTGCCACCAACGAACAAAGGTAAGTCGAGACGCGGCAGGGGCAGGGGTAAGAAAGGAGACCCCAACACCAACTCCGATGCAACAGCCACCAGCCAACAACGACCAGCGCCAACCGTGACCGACTAGAAGCCGGAAGTACCCTCCCAGATGGCACCCGGGACCGCCCGCATCCCCGCTAGGGCGGCTCAACGCCGCACCGGCGTTGCAACGTCGCCACCCCTCTCACTACCGGCCGCCTTAATGGACATGGCAAGCCGATTCATGCATACCATCCGCACAGGCGGCTCCATCACCGAAGCCCTCATCAGCTGTGCATCACAACTAGTGCTGCTGATGCCGGCGATCATTCATAGCATAACCACCTTGCTCAATGGCGAACCTCTCACTCCTTAATTGGAACGCCCGGGGCCTCCGCGGGAAGCACAACATTCTGCGTCACGTCCTCCGCGAGCGGACGTGGATGTTGCCCTTATATGCGAGACCCACCTCACACTGGGACGAAATTTCACAGCGCCCGGGTACCACACGTACCGGCTGGACTACATCCCTCCGCCGGACGGCCGCCCGTGCCGTGGTTTGGCCGTAATGGTAAGGCGCACAATAATCCACCAGGTGCTGCCGCCGACGCTTACTACCTCGCTCTGCACACTCGGCGTTGAGGTGTGCTTGGGTGCCAGACCCACCCGGTTGTTTGCAGCCTATAAGCCCCCCAACTTCCGCCTAGATCTCCCGGAGATTCACGGGCTCTTATCAGAAGAGCCCACTGTAATCGCCAGGGACCTAAACGCCAAAGACACGGCCTGGTACTCGCGGTACTGCACCAGCGACGGTCGTCGACTCCTCGCAGACGCGGAAGCCCGCGGATACACTATCCTGGCCCCTGACGAGCCAACATTCTTCCCGGAGAACCCGGACCACTAACCCGACGTATTAGACATCACCGTCATGGAACGCGTGGAGGGATTGGTCCCATAGGAAGTCCACTCCGACGCCCTCCAATCGGACCACTGCCCGGTCCTAATCAGTATCGCCACAGCCCCGACTCGTTCCCTACCGACTCCTCGGGGGCCAAAACTTGACCGCGCGGCCTTCGCACGCGAAATAGATGCGCGGTTCCCCCCCTCGTTCCCGGTGGCGTCTGCGGCGGACGTGGACCGCCTGGCGGAAGGCCTAACCTCGGCTTTCACAGCCGCGCTGACCGTGGTCACCAAACCCCCGGGCCCAATCCGCGTCTCCCGGCCGGACCTCACCCGCCGATTGGACCACTTAATAAAAGAGAAGCGCAAGCTCCGCCGTCTATGGCACAGAACGAGATGCCCCACTATCCGGGCCGCTTTCAACAGAGCTGCCGCGGTGGTCAAGCTCGAGTTCGCCGCACACTACGTGGCGACTTGGGAACACCGCCTCTCCCAGGCCGCCGAGGACTTGCCGTCGGTGCACCGCCTCTACCCACAACTCGCCGGCAGCAAGGAGCCCATCCGTCCGCTAATACACGAGGACGGGGACCTACGTTACCGTGCAAAAGACAGAGCCGATATCCTAGCCAGGTACCTCACGCAGGTCTTTACACCACTGGCCACCGCCGCGACTGACAGCGAGGATGAAGTGGTCGCTCAGGTAAGGAAGTACTTCGCCCGCGAGGGTTCCCCCTCTCTACCAGCCCAGGAGACCGCCACCGCCGAAGCACCCGCCTTCTTCGTGTCGCCGAGCCAGGTTCGTCGCGCCCACCTCAGGGTTAATCCCAGGAAAGCCCCAGGCGCTGACCAGATCCCCAACTCGGCTCTCCGACTTGCCTCTCCCAGTACAGCAGCCGCCATTGCCCGGCTATTCAATGGAATATTCCGCACGGGCCATTTTCCAACTCTACGGAAGACGGGGGAGGTAATCTTGATCCCCAAGGGAATCAGTCGCAGCGCTCTTCCTGGACATGGAGAAGGCATTCGACCGCGTCTGGCACGAGGGTCTTCTCTACAAGCTAGTCACGTCACAGTTCCCCGTCCCCATGTCACCATAGTGCGGTCGATCCTCAAACACCGCACCTTCTACGTTGCTCGCTCGCTCACATGCCCCATCGGAGCCGGAGTGCCCCAGGGCAGCTGCCTTTCGCCTGCTCTGTTCAATCGATACGTTGACGACATCCCCAGCAGCGAGGGAGTCATGGCCGCCCTGTACGCTGACGACACGGCGTACCTGGCCAAGTCACTAAACCACCAGCACGCAGCCGCCAAGATCCAGAGGATCCTGGACAAGCTCCCCGACTGGCTGACGCAATGGCGACTGAGCGTCAACATCGCCAAGTCACAGGCGGTGATCTATCCCCGCTGTCGCAGCCTCCAACAACCCCTGACGCTCGGCGGCGAGCCCAGCCCTTGGGCCTACCAAGCAAAATACCTGGGCGTCTGCCTGGACGCCGGCCTAACAATGGGTCCCCACGCCTGCGCCTCTGCGGCTCAGGCCTCCGCAGCGCTTAGACAGCTGCAGCCGGCGCTGTCGAGGTTCCTCCCGCTGAAGGTAAAACTTCTAATATATAAGCTTTACATCCGATCCCGCCTGACGTATGCGGCTCCAGCGTGGTACCACCTACTGGCGCCCTACCACAAGCGTCGACTGCGCGCGGTCCAATCCAGGGCCCTGCGTCGCATAGTCGACGCCCCCCGCTTCGTCAGGAACTCCACCATCTCCCGGGGCCTTCAAGTGGCAGGCACATAGCCGGCCTGGTCTCCCGTCTGTTCACCAAGGCGGACGCCTCTACCCAGACCACGCTCCGTCATCTCGCCCCCTACCACAGGCAACCTCCCGACCGCAGGGCGTACCCGCGCGACTCCGCGCAGCCCCTCTGACGTGCTGGGCGATGGACCGTCGCGAGCGCCCACAGGAGTAGGGACGCTTGCGGTCACTCTTAGTTTTAGTTTTAGTTTTAGTTTCTAGTTTTAATTTATTTCTCACCTTGCTTCTTACACTTCATTTATGCCACTTCTCACATTGCTTCTCATTCATCAACCATTGCTTCCCCTTTAAGCATTCATCATCACGCTACCAAGCTCACATGCTTCACATTCACATTCTTCTGACCCAATCATGCTTTCACTATTCTTGCTTCAAATGCCACGCATCCTGTTTCCCTTACTGAATCCTATACCCTTTTGCTCCTTTGTATCCAAGTCCCCGTAGTGGGGTTCCTATCAGTAAATACGGGAATAGCTTCCTTCCCACTTTTCCCTTCTTTTAGAATCCGTGGGGCTCACGCGCGCGCCTAATCGTCGGGCATCCCGTCCTTGGTCGCTGGGCCCTCGCCGGGATTACCGGCGATCTCACCCGGTGGGGGCAGACCGCCCAAGACGACCCCGCCGTGAGGACGAGCGCACTGGCCCCACTGGCAACCGCCCCCTTAACGAGACCTGCACAGGTCTCCCCAACGACCGCTCCATATCGATGGAGTGAGACCCCGCTGCCGCCGGAAGAGGACCACAGTCCTGAAACGGCTCCCTCTACCCCCTAGTGGGGGCATGAGATGACCAACTCACTCGACATGTCGAATAGCGCACGGACAGCTGCCACAGGCCCTGTGCCAGGTACGTGTTAATGACGTCACAAGTCAAACCACGCGGCTCTATCGTTGTTGTTGTATGTTTGTATCGTTAAAGCTGTTTTCTTTATAATTACATTGTTGATGTTTTCAATGACGATTGTTTAACGCAGTTGATGAAGTTATAAGTAGGTCGGTTACAGCATAAGTTCAAATTTCACCCAAATGATGATCAATTGAATATTAGGGAAGTTTCATCTACCTATAAGTGTTTTTTAACAATCTAATTATTTTAATTGTTTGGCAACAAGGGCATAAATACGACGCAATATGCAACTGTCCCTTTGCGCCGTTTTCGTGTTATGTGCAATTTCGAAGTAAACTAATAAAATGCAAATTTTCTCGTAAAAAATATAAAATCACCCAGACCCGTGGCCGTGCGGTTATCTTACATTTTTCTTATTTGTATTTCTTATTATGTAGTGCCTGTCTGCATCATACTCACGATGTCCATGTATCCATGTGAATTATTAAATCAGCTGTTATTTATAAATCATTTGCAATAAAAGATATTGATGTTCATGTGAGTTTTGTTTGATAAAACTTATCAATTGAATCAAAACATTCGATCAGTATCATTTACATCTTACATTAGCGTGTACGTGTTCGATTTAGTAACTTAACAAAATGATGAGTTGGTTAGGAGAGGCCCCGTACATTATTTGCGATACATTTCTTTTATTATACCTACTCTCTTACCAGGAATGTCAAATATGAAGTAAATTAGACTAAGCCTAGATTAATCGGATGTTGCTTGATAACATTTTGTATACGAATTTTATATAAAAACCAATATGAGGACGGTCTCTTATATCCTATCGCCGTAGTAACAGGTTGACTTAATTGACCTGCTCCTTAATCCTGTCGTATTCCCAATGTATTTTATTGAAATAGTCTATTCTACAAAAGCACTGGATGACATTATATCCCGGTACATTAATTATGTAAATGGCTTCGTGTTTACGCGTCGCGATATTACGAGTACATTTTGTGCGTTAATTTGATTTTAATCATTGTAATCTCATAAAATTAATGTTCATATTATTTTTGTATTTCTATTTTTATTGTTTTCTCTACTAATACTTATATTGTGATAACAAATATACTTTTAATACTAATACATAATCCTTTATATTCTATTAACCATAATACGCATGCACATTATAACGTGCAAGAAAATGAATGTTTAATCGTGCAAGGGGCTCGCGGAGGCATATCTGCAATAAGTTCGCGCAACACTCAATGGTCTATCGATCAGCTGGCGACTCTGTATAATACGTTTATATTGCAAATACCTAAGAGCTTGGACGCTGTTAGTTGTACCCTAGTGTGCCCTGCCGTTCCTATCACGAAAAATCTATTCTAATGTCCCATTATATTTTATTATTTATAATAAAAATTGTTTTGCGTTATTCTTGATTATAATCTAGATACTTAAGTTAATGGCCAGTTTCATCATCCTCAAAATTAGTTCAGAACCATTTGAGTGAAGAAGTTATAAACTCCACACTCATAAACACTCTCTTTTATGTCATTCGTAGGATTTGTGTTCCTTAAGGTTTATGCAAGGTGGAATAGCAAAAACAACTGGTAATAATGGGGAAAAGTTTATCCATAATGAGTAACAGTAACTATTATACAAGGTGGAATAGCAAGCACAAATCGCAATAATTATGAAAAGGATACCCATAATGAGTAGCATTAAGTGCTATACAAGGTGGGACAGCAAACACAAATGGAAATAATGGGGGAGAACTTTACCAAATACTATTATACAAGGTGTGATAACAAACACTAGTTGTCATAATGGGCAAAAGGATACCCGTTACGAGTAGCAACAAATATTAGTCAAGGTAGGATAGCAAACAAAAATGGTAATAATGGGGAAAAGTTTACACATAATGTACTCATTATGTGTAAAATTTTCCCCATTATTACCATTTGTGTTTGCTATCCCACCTTGATTAATATTTGTTGAAACTCGTTATGGGTATATTTTTGCCCATTACGGGAAGGACTATTAGTACACTCGTCAGAATTCCCCATAAAATATTATTTATGAGTACTGTGTTAATAAGTGTGCTATTGGGATCCCTACTTTAACTAAAATAAAATAAAGAAAAAGGGTAATTTGAAGAAGTTGTACATCGGACAGTGCAAGCATAACCCTTTACATCAATTAGGAACCTATTATATAGCAATGGTTACTGTACTTTTTAGTGGTATCTTTCTATATATATTATGTTCTGCTATATATACTACCTAAGATATATTCACGTCCGGTGGCCCATTGGTAGGGAAGGGCGGAATTACGTCTGCATAGCAATTATGTGAGATTCCCTTTTTACAGAAAAAAGTAGCTTAAATTGATCTATTAAAAACCATACATTATATATTGATGTCTTAAGTTTACGCGAATGTTAGACATTACAATAAAACTACTTTTACGGATTTTATCGCGGTTTAAGAAACATTTATGCAGCCCGAAGTTTCAGAAGCTATACAGCAACCATAGTCACGGGTGGACTGAGATGACAGAAATCCTGATGTACCAAGTTTTTAAAAGTACCTGAAGAATTATAATTTTAGTTGTACCGATTGACGCAAACAGTGCTTTTGTAAAAAAATATAATAAGAAAAAGTGACATCTACAGAGTCGCGTGTCGTGCGGCTTTTGAGTAGCCGGTGGCCTATTGGGGGAGAGGGGAGAGGGAAACGTATCAACATAGTAATTATGTCGACGTTCATGGGCATCAGTAGTCGTCAAAAAGCTCTGAGTGCTCGTTTGCGCCCCTATTCTTTAAAAAGGAACAGACTGACAACTTACCAGTATAAATTGGTATGAAGCTACAATCTCTAATCTTCTCTTGTGACTTATTCCTTGATTTCATAAAAATATATCCTGCCCAGAATGTGTTCTATTGCAAACGTGCAATCGTAGCTTTCTGACGACTACCGACGCCCTTATACATCCGTACAATCGTCATGGAGATACGTTGCCCTTCTGTCCTCTTTCATTTCAAACTAAGTACCCATAATAATTTTATATTTTAGTGACACTCGTGAAAAGCCAAGCGCTGAATCATGCACGTGATTGCTAAGGTAAAGCGAAGAACGTTTACGCTTTCCGGATTCACATATCAAAGGAAATATTTTGCTTACTCAGGATTTGATGGCAATTTATATTCCACCACAGTTGAAACTCGATGCTCGGAATTTTGTGAATTTGTTATTTTTTTATCAATATATTTATATATAAATCAATTTAATACGTTTGTTTGTTCGATGCGGATTCAGAAACCACAGACCACATTACAATAAAACTACTTTTACGGATTTGATCGCAGTTTATTTAATTATATAACTGGCCCAACGTTTTAGAAGCTATACAGCAACCATGGATAACTTCTGAAAAGTAGCGACGAATTGAGAATATGTCGCGACACATTCCCGTTGAGGTAGTTTTGAATCGAAATGATTCCAAGATGACTGACTGCAAAACTTTGTAACACTTAAGCCAACCAACGGCTTATGAAGTTTCACTGAAGCGCTGTATATTTTTGTTTAATACATTTTTATGCAACGAGATGATGATTATGAGAAATTTGTCCTCAATACTCTCGCTCAGGTACTCTCTGACCTTGCTGGACCCTCAACGTAGAACGTGGAGACTAACCGCGATGTGATCCCAAAACCTCCTCAGCGACGCACTGACCCTGGCGCCGATGATCAGCTTCGCCAACTACCAAACGAAGCTGAGTTGTGTGCGGTAGACACAACTCAGCTTTGCCAACTACCAAACGAAGCTGAGTTGTGTGCGGTAGATACAACTCAGCTTCGCCAGCTACCAAACGAAGCTGACTTGTGTGCGGTGGACACAACTCAGCTTCGCCAACTACCAAACGAAGCTGAGTTGTGTGCAAACGAGAAATTTACAGGTAACGTTACTGTTTCTGCACATAAATAAAAGTGAGTGCCAAAGAGAAATTGAAAGCATAAGGTAACAATTGTCGCCTGGATGTACAATCATTTACGCACACTGCTCGTGTTCAACAGAATATTAGACACATGCGTTTCCTGATATTTTCGGCAACGGTTATGTAAACGATATTTGGTTTCAGTACGGGGACCGACAATTGTTGCTGAATGTGACAAAATGCAAAGGAAACAATTCACCTTATATGGTAAAGAATATCGCCAATTTCCTAAAGAAATCATGACCTTACATTAATTAACGCACAGTATACTCGTGACTACATGTTATTTTATTACACAATCTTACATTCACACATAATGAACCATTAGAAAGATAGAGAAGGCATAGTGGTTTTGGCAGGCAGGACGCTGGACAATACTGGTAGCACCGCAATGCAGCATGACCTATAGGATTTCGTCAATAGTGCCGATGCGTTGCTCTCCTTCAACCCGCCCAATGGGCCACCGTGTACTCAAAACCGCATGAAACGCAACAATAAAGATTTTACTTTACGGCGGTATTATGTGAGCGAGAGGTACTTCCCCGGTCGTGCCAGCAAACGAGTGATTTAAACTATTTGGTGATTAACGAACGCCCAAACACTTATTGTGCAGATCCGCGTATTCACTCTCATCTCATGTAGGACGAAATATGATGACTCCGCCTCCATAACGCCTCCATAAATATACATAACAAAATTTTCCAGAAGCGCCACGCTTATGTTACGTAAGTGAGAGCTAAGTGTAGTTAGTCTACAGTCATACGTTTGGCCAGCGTACTTATATGTACTGACTACAGAGTTACACTCATCATCATCATTACCCGACATTGTCTGACTTTCAATAACCAAACAAATATTTCCCCTTGTGGTGCTATCATCTAACGAAGGTTGGTGATGTGTTCTCTCTCCACCGCTCGTTACAGTGATGCCCTGATGTTATATGAAAGAAAACAATACAATATATTGCATGATATGAAAGAACGACGTGTTACAACATCTGCGCTCTGCTAGCATGCTGAAGTTGGCCCCTGCCATCACATTAGATTTCAAAAAGTGCAAACCCTCACTAGAGAACACCGATTCCTTCCAAGGATGATCAGTGAGGCTTTCGAAATTTAAAAGCTTCCAAATTTTAATGGAGAGGATGGCTGGGTACTTCCCTCTACTTAGGGCCTATTGGTAAACATAATCAAATCAAAAACTAAGCATAACTATCAAGACAGCACGATATATCAAATACTGTTCGCGGAACAACTAAACAATTATAATTATTTGGGTACTTTTAATACATTATGACATCAGGACATCCGTCATCTCAGTCCGCCCGTGACCATGGTTGCTGTAAAGCTTCTGGAATGTTAGGCCATTTAAATAATTAAATAAACAGCGATAGTGAAAATAGTTTTATTGTAATGAGTGACATTCGCGCAAATTTAAGACATCAATAAAATAATATACTCACAAAAAGTAAAAAAAAAGTGTTTTCAGTTAAACAGGGGGCGTACATGGGGAGGAAATGCCGTATGCCCTCGGGATTCGGTTAGTCGGCGCCACCACGCACCTCCACTCCGAGTACACTAAAGAAGATAAACTGCTCCGCGAAGTCATTATGAAATTTTGGACGAGTATAGTCAAAAATGGGTAAATTGTCGAAATATTGATTTGCAGTTTATTTTAGCTGATCACGTTTTGTTACTTCGGCGATACTTAAGAGATGCAAGACGAGGGAAACATGAAAACTGTTATATAAGTTATAAAACTTAACACACTCTATTTATAACTTTTTAGTAATATTCAAATTGGGCTGGCACTACTAGGGAGATACCGCTCTCTGGCGTGTATTGACGTAAAATGACAGGCTTCGCTGTCGTGTTTCGTCTGGCTAGTGAATGGCCTATTTGAGAGGAGGACGAAACGAGGGCATCGCATCTGTATGACAATAATAGGGGGAGGGTTAGTTTACGAGGCTGAAATTTATAATTTTTGTATTTTTGTGAACCAATGATTTGCAGAGTGCACATATACACATAAATTTTTTTAGCTAAATTGTGATAATCACTATGTAGCCTTTTTTATTATTTACATTACAGTCATGATTAGGCATTATATAAATGCCCCTATTTCTTGCTTAGTCAATATGAAAATATACAAAAGTTAAGTTTTTTTCAAAACAAACCTTTCAGGTCTGGTCAGAATATTTTTTTATCTTAGTGAATGAATTATTCATAAGTTTGCCTCCATCTTTCAGATAAAAATCTGATAAAGCAGAACTTTTGCAATATTAACAGACGAGCATTTTTGTATGTTTTTAATTTAGAAATTAGAGCCTTTGTTAAATTGGAACACCAATAAACATTCATTCAACCTGAGGATGTGAACGAAACTGGTCTTACTTTACACCATTGCCTCCATTAGACCATGATGCTCTCCTGGGCCGTACGAATCGTGACAGCAATCTCTGCGTTATACCTCCTCGGTGCTGCCGCTCCGACTAGGTCGCTATACAGCATACAGGCAATACACAATCTCAGCGTTATACCTGCTTGGTGCTGCCGGTCCGACTAGGTCGCTATTCAGCATACAGGCAATACACAATCTCAGCGTTATACTTGCTCGGTGCTGCCGGCCCGACTAGGTCGCTATAGAGCATACAGCCAATGCACAATCTCTGCGTTATACCTGCTCGGTGCTGCCGGTCCGACTAGGTCGCTATACAGCATACAGGCAATACACAATCTCTGCGTTATACCTCCTCGGTGCCGCCGGTCCGATTAGGTCGCTATACAGACAATACATCATCTATAATTATAATCGTCATGAGAGTAGTGACATTGTGTGAAAATTGCTTGTTTTTTTTTCTTTGTTTTGTTTTACTGGCGATCCGCCCCGGCTTCAACTGTAAATAAACTTTACAAATTCTATATAATACCTTCCTAACCAATCGTCGTACTCGTACCTATGGGTGAAAATGGAATTAAATCTGTACAGTTTATTTTAAAAAATCGGTCACATACAGACAGGCAGCTTTTGGGGACTTCATTTTAGATTATGTTTACAAGGGGCAAAAGAAAAGTTTGAGCCTTTTGTTGATTATCGACGTCCAATAACATTGAGAGTAATTAGCTTCTTTGTCCTCCTTTAGACCACCTTCTCTAAAATAACACCGCACACGCATCAAACACAAACCACCTGATGAGCGATAGTGTATATTCAAACTTAATTAACGTACCTACGCAAGAGGTGTCTCCGCGGTCGTGTAGAATCTGGTCGCTAATCAACAGCGACACTACGTTTGACACGTTTAATTTGTAGCTAGCATCGCCACCTTTTTTTGTCTCAGTGTCCTCATAATATAATGAATGTATATCTATATTTCACTTATTCGCGCAAACTTACACTTTGTTCTTTCAGATATTCCACCTTCTATAAACAGCCTGTACAGATCCAACTACAGCAGCTTCTGGATCGACTCGCTGCCGAGTAAGATGAAGAAATATTAAATATTTGAGGGACCTGTTGTTCAAGTTCATGCAAGCACCCACGACAGCCAAGCCGAAACCAATTCATAAAAGCACAGGAGATTATGCGAGTTATTTCATCAGTCGTATTATCAAGTAGAACATGAAAATGAAATAAAATGGGTATGTAATATGATATTCATAAATAATAAAATATTATGATCAGCGTGTTATGAAGGTTACGAAGAAAGTCGAGAAGTTAATATTGTGATAAATTGTGACATTCAGTTCTCACTGCATAAGCCCATTAGGGAACTGGTAACAGGATGTGTTGTTGGTGTTTATACTTAAATTTTTACAGGCACAGTACTTAAAATTTTGGTTATTTTGGTTTGTTTCATTGTTTCAGATCCATTTAGGAATATTTGGCCCCAGCCAGTGTTTCTTTCATCTCACTTTAATTCAGTTTCATCGTATGACAAGTTAAGATCCTATTCACCTCCAGAATCGAGACCGGAAACTAATATGTATAAAGTTTCATCGGGACTATCAGAGAGAGAGTTACACACACGACCGCAAATCCAACAGCAAACATGACTGCAAGAACTTCAAGCGCCACGATCGCTCTCATTGTATCACTTGGAATTTTGTTTTTAGCTATAAACATTAGAGTTGTGCAATATTATACCATAAAAAACGCAAACCACAGAAGCGCAGTCAATCCTTCAATACACGACAGCCACGAGCTGAAAAAGGCGAGATGGATTTAATGGGACAAAAAACTTCAAAAGATGACAATAGTACAATCAAGAAGCTCAAGAATGGATGCAGCGATATAAAATCTCAGAGCATGAATAAGGTTCGGCCTGGTAGTAAAAAGGAAAAGAAGAAAGAAGTGTGCAAAATACCTAAATCAGATAACTCGGGAGATTCTTGTGAAAGATTTCAACAGAGACGCCATTTGTCCACTAGTACATTAGATGCGCAAACTAAAGTGAGACATTGGATTACTAACGGTGTACTACATAGGTGCTTGCCAAATATATTACGGAAATCAAATTCAATCTTTCCATGATGAAAATACGAAACTATTTCCTAGATGTTTTAACTGCTGTCTGATATGAAAAAAGTACAAGAAGATAAGATTAAGCCTACTGAAACATTGCATTAAACTAATATACTACAAAACAGTTATGAAACAGATACATCTGAAGAAACAACTTCCACTGCAGCTTTTGATTCTCATTTGTCTATATGCAATCATTTGGTATACGGACAGAGAAACCAAATTATTTCTTAAAGAGCAAAGGTACTGAAAGTGTTAAGTCAAAAAAGGTTTCTGTTACAATTCACGCAACCACTGTAGCTAGAACTAATTTGAATCTTACACTGGAACAAATAGAATCGCCCAAACCTTTTGATTTAACTGACGTAAAACATTCCAAAATAACTAATAACTTGGAAACGTATACTGGTGCTAACGAAAAATTGGAGGAAAGTCAAATACAGGTACGTAAAAGTGATACAAATAAAGAAAAGCTGTATATGAATGAAGTAACTCTTGCATTAGAGACAAAAATGCCCTTTAAAATCTCACATAGACATTTTACATCTGATCCAGTGACTTGCGTAAATTATTAGCAACTTATGATAGAGAAAATGTCAGATATACTTTTACTTTCAGAAACGACATCAACGTTGCCTCGCGAGACCACAATGCAATGTCAGTGGCGTATCCGCGGAAGACGCTTTATTGACTATAAAAAGAAGAAATTTTCCTAATAAAGGTAGTACACCTGACCTGCCAAAAGCGGTAAAGCGACTTTCTTTACTGCCAACCTCTTTTCAAACCTTTCGTAGCTTTAGTGGTAGTACTTAAAATTAAGTCGATGGACCAAAAGTTCCGTTGCAATCTCCACCTCGCACTACAACTTTGAACTTTGGAGCGTCGCCTTGCAATTAAAAACCTAAAACCTCTATCGTCATTTAATGTCAAGTCTCCTGAATCTAATTTATCGAATCAAAATTATGAAAACATTAACGAATTATCACTCTATCCACAACAGAATTATTTTTATAATAGGTCATCTGAGACATTAAGATTTAAGTGAAAACATTCAACCAAAGATTTATCATTCCCAAAGTAGAGAATTTCCAAAAATAATATTCACATCTAGTGGTAATTTGTCGTCTTCTGAATTAAAAATCATAATAACGCCATCGATAAACCATACCGAATTACCAACGAATATACCAATAGTTAAATTACCAGACAATTTTCATAGTTCTAGCTCAGTAAATTCATAACCGCCCCATAATATTATATCAGATGATGAAGATGACGAGGCGGATTTTTAGATAAATGCGCTGAAGGTAAACTTACACAAGAGTTATTATTCGGTGCTGATTCTCCAACCGGCGAATATGTATTAGATTCCAAAGGACCAGCGACGATATTCGAAAGGAAAATTGAAATGGTTCCAGTGAAAATAAATATTCCCCAAATGCCTATGTTCTGGTAATAATAATACATAATAATAAAATCTAAAGACACAGAATGCAGTACTGGCACTATAAGTAGAATAGACCTGCAAAAGTAACTATATCAACAAACACAAAAAAAGCATTGTGTTTGTGAACGCTATCTCTGAAGAAACAAACCAGATGGAAAGTTTCAAAGTGCTTTGCGTCGGGAACAACAAGCTAACGACAGCGTCCGTGGGACTTACCTATTGATATGAGCTTAACTTTTAGTAAGAGTTCGTATAATGTTTTATTAAAATTTATTCTGATATGAGCTGCGAATACATTAGTATTGAAATGCCTGGAATGCTTTGCTTTTATGAAAGTTTAAAATAGCACGAAAACTTTGTTTTATATATTATTTATGTATTATTCCATAGTATTTGTATATACATGTATTATGAGTCTGTACATGTTTAAGTGCTTATACCAAAGATATTACAGTAAAACGCATTTAGCCAGTAAAGCAGAATGAAAAATTATATACCTATTATTTTTATTACTTACTTATAACAAAACAAAAATATATTTAATATACACCAGCGATTGAATTCGCAAACAAGCTGTTCGTCAGAGGACCAGTAATGATGTCGTCCTTTGTCGTATCCAACAACAGCCGCTCCTACTGCCAATTGGCTCATCCTACTCTTTGTGGAAGCGGATATGACGGTCGCACGTTGCTTAATAACCAGAGTTATTATAGTTGTAAATATAAGAAGGCTTGGGTCGAGACTATCGGATTTGGCGCTTGGCGTCAAGATCTTTAATCCCGCTTTTTTCGTACTCGACTATACTTTCGTGTATATAGCGTGAAGCGAGTCCCTCCCAGTTTTCAGGCGATATTCTGCACTGCTTGAGGTGGCGTTTCAACACGTCTTTGCAACGGAGATGTTGGCCACCTTGTTTCCTTTTTCCGGAGGAGAGCTCGGCGTAGAAAAACATTTTCGGCAACCTCTCGTTATTCATTCGCAAAACGTGTCCACTCCACCTCTGCTGCCATTTCACTATAAGAGCCTTAATGCCTGAGATGTATGCATGATCAGGATAGAATACAGACAACGAAGGTGGAACGTGTCTAAGTTTCATATATCCTTACAATAAAACTACTTTAACGGATTTTATCGTGGCTTATTTAATTACTTATCCTGATGTACCAAGTTTTTAAAGTACCTGAAGAATTATAATTTTAGTTGTTCCGACTAACGCAAAAGTACTTATTATATCTTGCTATCTTGAGGTGTTATGTTTACTTTTTGATTTGATCATATTCACCACTGGATCCCAAGCAGAGGCTCTGCATGGGCCGGCCATATTCTCTATTGAAATTTGGATGTTTTTTTTAAATTTCAATAGCCTCACGGATCATCCTTGTAAGGAATCGGTGTTCCGAGTGGTGTGTGAGGATTTGTGCTTTATCAAATCTAATGTAATGGCAGGGGCCAAATTCATCATGCTCACAGATCGCAGATTTTGTAACACGTCGTTGTTTCGTATCACACAATTTGCAAAATCAAATCAAATGCTCTGTTTTTATATGAAAGAAGATATATTGTATTATTTTCTTTCATATAAAAACAGAGCATCGCTGTAGGGAGCGACGAAGGGAGTGCACATCACCAACCTTCATAAGGTTTTTCATATCGGCTATATGTTTTTAACGCGAGTTTTTATAGATCTTTTAGTTTGCCCTATATAGGAGAATCTACAGTCACAATCAAGCTTGTACACTCCTGCACCTTGCGTAGGGATTTGGCATTTCATTGATGGTAAGAACTGACTAATCTTCTTTGGCGGCTTAAAATAGGTAGGTAAAATTGTGAAAGTGACATCGACATACCTCTTGTGAAATTTTGGTGTTGTAGGTGAAGTTAGAAGGGCAACCTCCTCAAAGTCCTCCATAAAGATATCTGCGACTACAGGGAATACTTGGATTTTCACATCATATGGCCAGACGTGAGGCAATGTTTTAATAGCTCAGCACATTTCAGTGGTAGGTTATTATCCTTCAGCTTTCCTGTTACTATTGATATACACTCCCCTATTGGTAAGCATGTAAGTAGGGACTCTACATTAAAATACAAAAAAATAATTTCATTGTCATAGAGATGTAGTTGTTGTATCTCTTCGACAAAGTGGTATGAAACCCTTGTCTTAGCGAGTCCACGAAGTGGTGATAGGACTTTCGCCACATGTTGAGCCAATTTATATGTCGGTGAATCAGTTTGGCTCACAATTGGACGTAATGGAACACCCGTCTTGTGTATTTTCGGTAACCCATACAGTTACGATGGTTTTGTACACGAAAGGATTAGGTTTTGAATGTCCAGACTCAATGATTCGGAGTGTCTTTTAATGAGATCACTAGTACTTTTCACAACGCTGTTAGTTGGGTCGGTTTTAACATTTTTGTGAGTGAACTCATCCGATAAAAGGCGTTCAATTTTGTCATTGTAGTCTGTCGTATCCATTATTACGGTGGCATTACCTATATACGCGCGAAGAATTTTTATATCCTGTATTTCGCTAAGTTTTGCAACGCTTTGTATTGTTTAAAAGGAAAAAAGAAAGAAAAAAACTGTGGTTGGTAATAGGTTGATTTCATTAATTCATTCATACATACCAATATAACAATAAGCAAGCAATAACGGCCTGCCATTTCCTTATATTATATGTTATATGTTATATGTTATATGTTATATGTTATATGTTATATGTTATATGTTATATGTTATATGTTATATGTTATATGTTATATGTTATATGTCATATGTTATATTCAGTTTATCTTTGCTAGCCACTAGGAGCACTGGTAGTACTATTTAATTCTGAAATACTTTTTCCAATTCCAATATTCTGTATATGTCTGAACATAAGGCGATGGCGGTACTTATAGATCACCGGAAACTCATAAATTCCGCGAAATTAATATTATTGTGATCTGGAGGTACCGCCAACGACCTCTAGATCACAATAATATTAATTTTGCGGTATTTATGAGTTTTCGGTGGCCCACTGGATAAAAACAGAAAAAAGGTGACACGTCAGAGAACAATCATGAAGGTGTTTAAGAGAGGCGGTAGTCATCAGAGAGTTGCAAAAATGTCCCATTGTCCCTTTAAGTATAAACAATATAAGTACCAGATTTGCGTACCGTTAATTTAGTACAATTTTATTAATTGTTTAATAAACAACATGACTGAAGTCGGGCTTATCCAGTGAATTAACGTATGAACCCGTCCAGCAAAGCGGGAAACACAACACTTTTTCATTTACTTCACTCGTATAAAGAGTAGAGGAAACACCAAATGGACTCGGCAAAAACTGTACTAGCAGACAATGTTTTTGGCAAGCACTCCGAGCGCGAAGTTTCCACATTTGTGTGAAATTTTAACTCATTTAGTATTTGTTTTCGGTTCCCTGGTAAAATTGTATTGATTGGTATGTTTTGTAAAGTGAAAAGTTTGCTTTTGCTTTAGTAATAATAATCATCAGAATTAGTGGATTTATCACATGTTAACATAATCCAGTGCCAAGTAGCTCAAGTACTTGTGTTACGGCTACTAGATTAAGATTATATTACGTAGAATCATAAAATTTGGCGAAAAATAATTACAACATACAGTACAAAATATATATGGATAAATCCAAAAATTACTTTATTATAATTATATCACTGCAAACATGTATCACAAATTTATGCGCAGTTCATTTCACACATAAATGCTTGTTTCAAGTTCATTCACTTTCATTTCATCGAATAAACGAGGCACTTCGAGCAGCGGAATTACTAAGCGTATTACCGTGTTACCGAGTCGCCAAATCTCACGCTCCTTTCACGTGGCGGCAATATTTTTGTGAGTTTTTATGTTTCCGAAGATTAACGTTTCAAACAATTCATCGGTCGATTTAACATAATGAGGTGATACATAACATAATCGACCCTCATGGTTGGCTGTGCTCAAGTATGAAAATTCTCGTATGATTTATGTGAAAGGAAAAGAGAAAGTCAGAGTAAAATAAAATTTCTTACAATCTCTTGATGAAAGTCAAAATTGCCCTCAAGAACCGGTGAAACAAATTCACAAGGTATCCTTCGTGTACTCAGGCTATAAATAAAACCGATGCCAAATGGCAAACGACACTTTCCATGAGTAACCTACTGAGTGACTGTTATCCTGTCAAGTTTAGTAACAATTGCTTCAGAGGGCTTGGAGGGGTAGGGCGGGGGTAAGTACGACTGCTCGTTTGCTTCCTTCTGCACTAATATTACAACGAAAAAAATGTCGTATTCCTGTAAGTGCGTAACGAATGAACTCAAAATCTCGTGGCAAGTAAAATAAAAAAATATCACTATTAGTATGCCACCCATATGACTGTATAACATTTGTTATTGTAAAAGACGAATAGACGTGTGTGGGTTATTAATGAAACATCCGCCTGGTTCCCTTACATTTCCTCGCCGTAACGTCGGGGGCTAATTGAACATTTGAAATTGATAATAATGATGCATACATTTACGTTCTACCAAACGCTCCTGTCAAATGTAGGCGGGTTTAATCATATTAACAAAATTCGAATGGAAATTTTAATATCAATTATGAACGATTACATAAAAACTTATGGTAATTTAAGAATTTATTAAATTAAGACAAACGAGAGATCCTAGTGACTACCCAGTACCGACGCCCATTGACATCCACACAGTTAATGGTTGCACGTTGCGCTCCTTCAGCCTTTCACTAAAGGGCCACCAGCAAATCACAAACCGCACCAAAACGCGTCGGCATAGCCACGCTTTGCGGTTGTATCATATGAGCGATACCTACCCAGTCGCGGCGGCCTGGTCCGGATACAATGCAGAAAGGCACAAGCTGAAACAACGTTGCATTATTTATAGCCAAAAGTAATTTTAATCGTATCATATTTCTTTATCACGTCATCCGTTTGGATTTTAGGATTTCGTTTTACATCGCACGTCACAATTTATCCTGCCAAAATGTATTCCTGTTTTTGCATATTCGAAACCGGAGAATTTCTTTTTTTCATTAAAAAACGGATAAATGAAGTCATTGTTTGTAGTTAATTCCCAATAAGAGCAGAGATAAGCACTACGCCTGAGTTGTTTGCTGAAACCTATAACTTAGTACCAAAAATATCCAACGACATACCGCAAATCGTAAAAGGTTTTCAAGAAATGGTTTATCTCAAAATTTATTGGTATAAGATATTGCCGAGACAACCAACCAACAGCTGAACGCTTATTACATTCCTTTTCAACATTCTTAACATATATTCGGTTTATATGTCAGTTTCTTTCTCCGTGTTTTTAATCTGTAATTTAAATTCCACAGAGTGATTACCACAGGGTTTCGTAACTTTGAAACGATTTCATGAAAAGGAGATTTTCAATTCGTCAAGTATGTATGTAACGTTATTGGAATTGCAAAATATTCACACATTATGACGATGTGTTAGGGCCCAAACTAATATCATTTTATAAGTGCATGTATTTATGTATGTGTGTGTTTTTCTAAGTTTCTTATTTACTTACAATTACTTCAACGTAATAGCAACAAAGATTTATATTTCCTCAGACCGTTGAAGTCGATTTAATCTTTTTAATTATGTTTCATCAGTTTCCGTGCTAGTAATTATTCGTATTTTTGTACTAATGAGGTTTCGCGGGAAATAGTTCACGGGAGATCAGACCACTTAAAATAAATACAAATTATTATAATTGAATGCGGTCGGATGTATACTTATACAAGCGTAATGCAATGCAAAATTGTATATTTGTAGCAGAAAATCCTATGAGCTCCATATATACGATCGCAAAGCAAAACGCGAAAAGTTTGATAAATACTGGCAAAGTTTCGATGACTGCCTTGGATCTACATCGTTCCGAAGTCGAAATCCAAGTGTGGAATCCAATTTCTTAAGCAAACACGTTTACCTCCCTTAAGCATGTATAGAAAAGGCTAACACGAGCTTGTTTGCCTTTTTTTACTTTTTTCTTTATATCATAGGGGGCAAATAAGTAATCACAGCTTTTTGACGACTACCGCCGCCCATGGGCTATCACATGATTGTTACGCAGATGCGCTCCCCCATCACTCCGCCCCCCAATGGCACTACCTATTCCTACTATTTCAGGGTGTGTGTGTGTGTGTGTGGGGCTCCCAATACATTATAGTGCCGGCTACCTACAAAAACCCTTACCCAAAACCCTTTCATAACAGGTAATGTCGTGCTGCATAGGAGGAGGTAGTGCCATGCATGGTACATGACACTACATCCTCCTATGCAACGGAATGGGACCGACACGACCGGAGAAATACCTCTCGCTCACTTGATACCGCCGTAAAGTGACAGCGTCGCTGTCGCGTTTCGTGTGGTTTGTGAGTAGCCGGTGGCCCATTGGGGGAGGGAATGATAGGAGGGCAATGAATCTGCGTAATAATCATGCGAATGGCCATGGGCGTCGGTAGTCATCAAAAGGCTCCGATTTCTAGTTTGCCCCCTTATGCTATAAAGAAAAATACCGCGAATGCCACCATGAGTGCCACCATTCGTTAGGTGCCCCGGAACTGTAAATCATCAGAGCATCACGACCGCTAAGGGACCACGTCCACATAAGGATTTTAAGCACCACAGGATATCCCGCCAACTTTAGGCCAGCACGATGGTCCCCCATTCTCGCCTCTTACCCTCCTCCTCTCGCTCTATAGTTTCAATTGTCTTTGTGTTCGAATGTCTTCTCCCAAAGGTGTCCCGTTTTACCCCAAACTGTACTGAGCCCCACCGCCGCGACAAGGCTTGAACCATGGCGAGTAATCTATGCACACCAGCATAGAGTAATTTTGATATTACTTTCGGAACTTTGCCACTAAGGTTACATAAAAATAAATTATTGAGTCGCACTTATAGAAGTTTTTATAGCAACGAGAAGAACGATCATGAAAACTTTTGAAAGTTGACAAACTTATAGTTGTGCCCTTCATTTGTATCAAATGTATTACAAATATAGTAGTTTGAAGTACCTAATTCTGTTATTCAGTATCAATAAAGTTATAGGAGATAAATTTCTTTATTTGCACTGTAAGTTCTTAATTTTCACATAGTTTCATGCTTCTAGGGCAACAGAAAGTACCCTCTAGGTTTTGATTACTTCTTATCCTTTCCTATGGAATCTTTAGACTTATATTTTTATTGCGTTGACCGCTTAATACATTTGTTCATGTTTCAAGAGACTGTTGTATTCGACATGCATTTCATTCCGATTCTAAAACGCGAGTTACGAGGAAAGGGTCTTGACAGGCATACAACCGAACGAACAGAAAAATTACTAAATACAATATTCAGAAGTATAAGTTTTTTTGGCGGTTTCAATCGTCCCCATCCAGCCCAAGATTCGAATATGGGAAAACGATTAATTAAAGTTCAGTTTATAAGTCGTACTCCAGACGTCGCGCGAGTGACAATTAAGACATACATAAATGTATGAAATAAATTAGAAATATAAGTTTGTACCAGTTTTTTTGCTGATATGTTTATAATTTTCCTTTTTCATTTCATTCTTATATCTGTAATGTAAGTTCTTCCTTCTTATCAAACTGTATGATTAAAATGTCAACCGAAAGTGGCCTACAGGTTTTAATTCATGTGCGATCCCATAGAAAATATGCAAGTCGTATGCGAATCATGATCCGGAGTTCAATTATCCACTTGCAAACGAGATTGACTGTAGATTAGATAATACAGAGAGCCAGCAAATTGAATTAGCAATACGCAGGTCACATTCCTAAAAGAACTGCACGCTGCTCGGGAAGAAAATTTCTCGGCCGCAAAGATAGATGATTGGTCTTCTGATGCGTAAAGATCGCGGAGCCACTGGATGTAGCTTGTGCCCGTGACTTGTGACGCACACGAGGACCTGCGTCCTGCTTATGAAGTTTCAGTACATTACAAATTGTATCCACAATATGTTATAATACTTGTGAGAAACCAAATACTGAATGATCCACGTTACCTATCAGTGTATGTTTTCACATTTTAATTACTTTATAGTCAATATATACATGAATTGTGATTAGGCAATGTGTTCAATTTAACTCATTTATAAGAACATTGTTAAATATGCGTCTACGCCAACATTGCGACCGTCTGATGACCGTATGATATATATGTATTTCTATAATAAAAATCTTAAATATATAAAATTTCTTAAATCTATAAAAATATTAAATATAAATCCGTTGTCTAGTACCTGTAACACAAGTCCATAAGGTAATTACTACAGGGCTTGGCTAACGTGGGGTAAGACCTCAGATAAAATATAAAATAAAAAATCATATACATTTTGAATATGCGCCTGAAACTCATAAGCCGGCGACACCACAGGCAGCCTCCACTTTATTTACAGATATT
>JAFELO010000032.1:471170-492532 GCA_017140195.1 Eumaeus atala | reverse complement strand
TGCAATTGTTTCTTTAGATCTCTTATGTACCGTAATTTCCGCAAAAACTTTCTCAATTTTGTTTGGTGCTGCTGCTGAGATCTCTAATAAAGATAAGCACACCCTTGTACTTCTCTTACTATTTATTTAGTTTTAAAATAATTAAGTATATACATAAAGTATAAAATAAAATAAGTGGATATGCCTATTTGCTTACTGCGGAATCCTCGCCTTATGCAAACACAAGTCTTCTGATAAAAATCCATCAGAAATGTAGTCGATAAAGTAGCATTAGGCTGGCTCTCCAGATCAATGCACGCATTATTGGCGTGTTTTCATTGTCATTGACTGGCAATCAAAGCAAATATTAGGATAAGCTCTCAAAAATAATGAAGCGAAGTTTTTAGTATAGGGAAAGTTAATTAATTTATGTATTCATAAAAGTAATGAAAGGAGACATTCCAACGTTTTGTTTCATGGCGTGAATAAAGAAACTTGCTTAAATATTTCATTACGAGCAAATAAGTACTAAATTATAAGATCTGTTACGCAAGTTTTACAATGTGTTATAAAGTGTTTTATATTCTTTTAATATTTGCCTTAGATAATAGCTTGACCGGGACCTAGGCCGTCGTTCCTATTTTCAAAAAGATGAAATGAAACTATGAATAATATAGGAATAAGAAACTAAACTGAATTGATTGTGTATTTTTGTTTGGAACACAAAATCGTTTTATTTCAAAAATGTTATCTCCGCAGTTGATCGCAAAGCACCTCGGCGTTTAAATATTGCTCACATAAAATCTGACACATTGCGTTGTTTATGGCCGCTACCGAACATTTCTCGATAGCGAGAAATGCATTCGCTGTGTACGACCCTCATGAGAACGACGCGTGTTTCGACTCGCACACGATGACGTCACACTGCAGAGAAGAGACGAACAGAACAGTTGTGCAGGAATAAACAGCTCAAAAATATAATTTTATATTTGGGTTTTTGCTCACGTGCGTGTGTGAGAATATGGCGGATATTTATTAATTTTGTCCAGAGTTGCGGAGAGGCTGGTTGCAACAAAATTGTCCCGACCAATCTGGGAGGTGTCTTTCTCAGGATTTCAATTTTTGCACATGTCTTTATGCCATGGTCGATGGTAGTCACCGCCTAGTTTGTCCCTCATTCTATATAAAAAAAACTTGTATGTTTATGTCTGTCTAGTCAACACCAGCTGTGTATGAGCTGCACGCCTATTCTCACTCTTGCATGCGGCCTTGCGCATCCTAGTGCAGTGCCAGTGACTGACTGACTGACCTTACGTCACGAAGTACACACAAGCCACTAATAAACTAATGAAGGCACTCACTAATAAAATATGTTTTCCAAATTTTATTCCTACGGTGGTGAACGCAAGCGCGTACGGTAGCGCTACAAAATTCATTTGAAAGTAACACAACTTACTCGGGTAGTACCGCGGGTAGTATCTTCATAATCGCTAACTAATATTACAAACATAACAATTTAATGCATTTAAATTAAATTTAATTTAATTTAATTTAATTTAATTATAGAATTTATTTAAATAATAATAAGCCTTTTTGGAACAAGCGCTACAAAACAGCTGCGGCGCCAATTACCGGAACATTGTGTCAGCGCGTAAATTCTATGTCGAGCTTCTTAGAAGATGAGAGTGTGTAAATGAAATCTCTTTGTTCGATCAAAATCGGCGGATACACCAAGGTACGCTCACATGTATTCACATGTGTAAGATAAAACAACCGCCGTGTCAACCGCCAAACACAATAATTTGAATTTTAACATTTTTCTTACGAAAATGTTACAATACATTAGTATATAATACTAGGATCATTACTCTACGGGGAAATGACGTTTTAGATAACGTATTATTATTACTGACAATCTTGCTTCTAAGCATAGACAACCTCTCATTCCAACAATGTAAAATTCCTCCTTCCTGACTTTGTGTCACCACATTCAAAGCAGCTGTCAGTGTCATAAAGAGAAACATTTTATTACATAATGTATTGTTGCGTACCTCAGTGCGGCGTGCGTGTGTATCAAGCTAGGATGGGCCAGGAACAGAACCTACATAATTAAGTGCATATAGGTACGATGCATCTATAATCCTTCGATACGTCATATGGGCAAGGGCGTCATGCGCATCCTCGCGCTGCGCCTTACAGCGTGGTACTGAAATGTCACGTAATAAGTGCAAATGAGATTTTTTGTCGAAACTAACAACAGTATAATGGAACAAGACAGCAACCGTCAGATGTAGCTGTTGCAAACATTATACAAGGCGGCCCATAAGATCCACACTAGGAGGTAAAGATGACTCACAGGTAGTGTTCATAGTTGAGCATACAGTTATATAACCTTTAGCACCTTCGAAGAGATTTAGAACAAACCATGAGAGATTCCCAAACTAACAGAACTTTTTATAGAGCTTGCGTTTCTATTTCGGAACGACACTATTTTAACACAGGAACGATCAATCCAACCGAATCGTTTCTTTGAAGCATTTGAGAAATTCCAATTTATAAAAATTGTATTATCTCGCTGTTAATTACATTGAAGTCTCATAAGAACTTTACAGACTCATTATTACTTATTTCTTTTAGTACTCTTTGTACAAAAGAATGCAATAAAAGTTTTTATTAAATCTATCTGAATATCTCGATAATAATTCTTGATAAAAATTTTTCGTGGAAATAGAATGAATTACTTCTATAACTTGGGCGCAATGCCAATTTCTATGCAAATGAATATAGCTGAAACTCGATTACTGAATTCTCTATTATATCTCTAAAATGTCTCTACGTGTGAGAGGTTTCTTTAGTGTCACATTCATTTCAAAGGGTAGACTTCGTGTTCAAGTTTCACTCTAGTAGTAGAGGATCAGACACCTTGGTCATCGATGAAAGGAGCAGCAATGTATGCAGCAAGGCAGATGATGATATATCATGTGCCTTATTGAATTTAATCAGTATTATTAAAATTAGAACAAAAGTACTTATTTTAGTGGAGTTTGTTTCTTTAGCAGAAACGAGCCACCTGTATTGAATTGATTTCTTATGTTTTATTATATAAATAGCTGGTTACCGCAACTTCGTCCGCGTAGACTTTCTAAATAGTTAAACCATACATCGGTGTGTGTACGTCTGCGTGTGGTAGTGGTGGTAATAGAAGTAGTAATAGTACTAGTAGTGATATTGTTCGAATTGGGGAGCTGTTTATGTTAGTTTACTCGCACGTTATCAATAAAATTTAAAATAAATGGCACCGCTGCGTCCTTCTTACGCAGCAGTACCACACCATATTTCAAGCCTTGTCGTGGCGGAGGGATTCAAGCTAAGGGACATAAGCGTTGCGTCGGTAGTCACTGGTACTACAACTACCACCATCACCACCACTACTACTACCACTACTACCACTACTACTACGACTACTACCACTACTACTATTATTACCACCACTACTACTACCACTACCACTGCCACTACTACTATCACTACCACTGCCACTACTACTATCACTACCACTAATACGACTATTACTACCACCACCACCACCACTACTACTACCACTATTACTACTACTACTACTATCACTGAAAGGATAAGAGGTAAGTACTCAAAAGAACATAAGCCCGAATGTATAAGTAAGGTCAAGTTTCACTAAAAATTGGGCTTTGACTATTACGTCCTTCACCGCGTGGAAGTACTGCTTATGTTAGGATAGTGATAAATAAAATTAAACGTTGTGGTTTACAGTCGGATCGTGTGGCAGATACCGTGAGTGTCGTGTGTCATTTCGAAAAATAGAAAACAATTGGAACAAATTGGGGGTGGCTGCACCTACTTCTCATTCTCAATGAGGATAGTCACTGCATCGGTCTCGCGTCACAGCAGCTGTCATCACTTCACGTCAGTCGGCTCGTGACCATGGCTGGTGTAACCCGGTCGAGACGTCTAACAAGCTAAAAAATTTGCCAGGATTTACTTAGATACTTTTTCACAAAGTTTCATAATCATGAAAACGTTTAAGAAAGTGTTTAATAGCCTTTGTTCATTACAAATAATGTAGAATTCTAATAGTAAAATATTTTTTGAAATCGGTCCAGTATTTTCGGAGCCACCTCATTACAATCAAACAGACAAAAAATCAAATGTTTCCTATTTATAATGTTTGTATAGGTGCGCCTGAAATAGACCAATGTTACTGTTACCTGCGATTCCATAGAGATATAACAGAAGTAAATACATCATAATATATACAGAATGATTGTCGTATATGGTGTAGTATATTACTCTCTTAATATTACCTAGCAATGAGTGTTATTCATGATGATGAAATGTAATGTCAAATGTGGTGACATTTGACACTGCACTGCGTCGTAGAGGATGGAATATTTGACCCTACACTGCGTTGTACAGGCTGTAATATTTCTTTTGTCACTGAAAACCAACGCAATGAGACACCAACTTTGCTTTTTGTTCCTTTCAATTTCCCGCTGCGGCGGTGCAAACGCTTTTTGTTGTGATACAAGAGTTCAAATATAACAAAGAATGAAAGCCGGCTTTCTTTATATTCTCGGCTGCAATAAAATATTATAATTTCGTTTTGCTTCTTATTATTTTTTCAATTTAGTAGTTGTGTGGTTTATATTTTCTTTTATTGCTTAGAATAGGCATCTCTGAGATAAAGTATGTTTACTGGCCATCTACTTCGTGGTGATTTGACACACAACAGAAAGACTCATAACTTGAAGTAAAAACTATGTTGGTGCCTTTAGTCTAGTATATTTTGATAATGATCAATGACTTTAGGAATATAATTTTGTACAATAACGAAAGATACTCAATTAGCAAGTCTGTTCTCCTTCCCTCCGCGCCCTCAATATGTAACTAAAAATTCACGTTTACAATTTACGGTGGAATTGTGTGAGTCATACCGTAATTGTGCCACCTCTTACGAGGCTGTTAGTACACATCACATTTCACTTTGCAGTTGCTTGTTACATTACTTTTGAATCATGCCAGGACGACCGAAACACCTCCTGACCCCAGAACAAGGAGGAAGGGGGAAAATGTGACTATACAGTTGAGCTACCTGCGCTATGTGAGTATGCGCAATCAGAATTGCCCAACAGGGAATAAGATGAGGCTGTGATGCATTGCAGCCTAATGTAACTTGCACAACCGGGGCCTTAGAGGTGGTAGCTGTACTACCGCGTATCGTGCGGTTTGTGAGTAGGTTATTTAAAGTGAATAGAATTATGCTAAGTTATTTAATTTCACTAAGGTCGTGCCTGAGCAGCAGGTGGTTGGTGGCTCCCTTGCTGTTAAAGTCTCAATGCTACGAAGCCTTCTATAATGTCACCACCGGACCCCATACAATCAATGATGGCAAAATTAAAATAATGCGAACTTGTTATGAAAGTTTAAAGAAATAACCTGACTGCTCTAAATTGATAAATTCAAGGGAAATCTAAAGACACCAAAACCTTTCAGGCGTTAGCAGGAGACACATAAACTAACATAACATACGTTTAAATTTTATTGTAACAAATATTTAATAAAACTTTGTTATAATTGTTTTTTTCACGGAAATCGTGCCTGCCGAATAATTATCTTACTTAATACCTTTAAGTGAGATAATGATTCGGCACGCCCACTCTAATAACATTACCCGCGTTTAAATGGAATCGGGTTAAATATAAGACATTATTTTATAAAATAAAATAACAATTCGTAAATGGTAGCCGTAATCTAACAGTCAAGGGACATGTCCGCGGAATAATCTAATTTACAATTAGTTATTTATTTAGGAGGTTTAAAAAAACAGCAATGAAAATAAGAAATTATTTAAATAATAATTACTCTTTAAATCTGGTTGTAACTTTTCCTGCTATCATCTTACTGAAGTTTCGTCTGCGGCTTCCGAATTATTCGGAGAGTACGTTTTAATTACTAGTCCTCGGTCCCAAGCTAAGGGAAAGTTTTATGCTGTGGGAATTATAAGAGGACCACACAAATGAAATAAAACAAAAAGTAGGCGACAATTCATGATGCGGTATTGCTTTCCTTTCCTAACCCCCAGAACATGGACCTCCATTTGCTTAATTATTTTGCATTTCTATGAAGTTTTTTAAAAGGTCTAAATTCTGTTTTCCATTCGGTATATTTTAAGCCTGCTTTACCAGTCCAAATTTTTGTCATGACTGTCAAAGGGAAAGTAATTATTATCTATATCAGTAGACGGTTGGGCTGCGACTAGTCTCTAGCCGGTTGATTATAATTTTAAGAAGAACATGCTTGCGAAAAATATGTGCGAATGATCAGCATTTTCGTTCCATAAATAATGTATGTATGCTGAAAATATAAAAAGTTATTATAAATAAGTTTTCAACTAAAGAACTAAAACTATGTTAGTAAACGGTTCCAAATTATTTTCAATTATGCAATTCTAAGGAATTTATTGTTATGCGATATTGATTGTTATGCCAAGTTGTCAGCTCGTCAAATGTCAAAGTTAGTCAATAATTGAAAGTCCTCAGTGGGACCTAAGAAGTTACTACAAGCATTTAGGTGATGCTTAGAGCTAGGTACTATCCAGCTTTTTGTCATTTTAGTGACAACCGGTGAAACGGGCCCACAATCTGCGATAGGAGTAAAATAACTATCTAATTTAATAGAAAATTACCCAATTTTATTCCCATCAAGGTATGCAATCAAAATGTAATTTCAAATTAATCATCGCATATTCAATGAACTAGACAGGGACAGAGGAAGGGGAGTTCTGCGCCGTGATTGATGGACAATTGTCGTTGTGTTGAGAATTTCCTTGCGCGTCGTGAACTGAGATTGTATCGATATCTCAACTGCTTTTTTTATTGAATAATGAAAAATGTAACACTAGCTGATGTAGTCAATGCGGTTTCCGCTATAAGAGATTTATTTTTAATATGGAGGGCAAATGAGCAATCTGAGCCCCTTTACTACTACCATATTACCATCTTTTCTTACAAGCTCCCCTACCCTCCAATAGGCCATTGGCTTCTCACAACAGCACCGCACCATTCGTGAAGCTATAGCTGTCACTGTAGTTCATCACTTTTTTGTTCTTATAGTGTCATTATTAAAGGATTATTAGCTTTCGTAATCTTTTGGTACACGGAATGCCATGTCGGCGTCCCGAGTCGCCTTCATCGTCACGATATTAAAATAACAAAAACTTTGTACTCCTGTTAACAACTATTATTGTGTTGTACTCTTTGAGGTCAAATTTAGGTATAATATCGCAAGTCCGTGGAAAACAGAGGCTAAAAGAATGACGAAAATGATTCAGTCTTAATTTCTTTCATAATATCATATAAAGGAGAAACATTCAATATTAGTACTGAATGTGTTTATCATCAGTATAGGTCGCCAAATTGATTTTCGGGATTCTACACAAGGTTGTGCGTAAACTTTTCTCTCAATTTCCAAACTTAGTTTTGACTCCCCAATTTTCTTACATGAAGTGAATTCCTTTAACTTGATGGTTTTACTTTAGGATAAACCTTCAACTAGAGAAATAGAAGTGTATCCAGATGTAACATTAGTGGAAGTACAGAATTTAATCAGTTTATTGAGAAAGGAATTAATCCGTGGTACAGAGGGACCTGAAAGGTCGATTTAAATTCTTCAACATGAGTAAAAAAAATTGTCATCACAAGGTTGTAATATCTCTTAATGAAATCCATTAAATAGTAGCCACTGCTGCATTCTAACTGGGCTAATACGACGCGAGGCAACTTTAGCTTTTCGTGCGGTGAGGGTATTTACGGTGGTCCATTTGAGAGGAACGCAGAAGGCAGGATATACGCCCGCGTAATGTAAATGTGGGTGTCTGTGAGCGTCGGACCGATGGCTCCGACTTCTTGTCCTTATACCATAAAAATCGACAGTAAAGTATATAATTATACGTTAACTAAACTTTAAATATGTACCGAATTCAGAGTCGATGGTATACAGCCTGTAAATGAGATGTTATATCTCATTTACAAGCTCGTTAGCGTTATGGGTAATTTGGACGGTAATAGCCGCGAAATTGTAATGTTAGTTGGACAATTTAGTACTAGAGTTACACTCTCCCACCCATAATGCCGAACAATTCGACTCGAAGGTGATAAGTATGACTTAAGAACGCCGAGCTAAAAGCTGAGTTTAATAGCGATGTGGTATCTCTTTGTACGGTTCATACTCTTAAGATGTTACTAATTACTAAATGCTACAGTAGTAGCATGACCAGGAGCAGTGACTGTGTAGGAGCTATCCTGCGAGGGCTACGTGCACCGAGGCGAACCTCATTAACTTGGGTTGCGTCGCGAGGGGACAGCTACCCCTTCGGTACCGGGGCCGCATTTCCGCGGAGAATGTAGGCCTGTCTAGGGCCTATGTGTAGTGTGCTGTGTTATCATTGTTGGTGAGTAGTGCTTTGGACGCGGATACGGTCACCCATCAGGTGGTCGTGCGTGCAGCGGGGCCAGGACGCGTAGATAAGCATGCGGTCCATTGTCTGCCCTATTAAACGTAGCGCTCGACAACCGAACCACAAACTCCTCCAGCGACTTTATCCGCAAGTCACGCGCAATCGCATCGTTACGGACGTAGCGATCGGCTCCCGTGATGACACGCAGTGAGATATTCTGCTGGGCTTGCAGGCGTTTTCAGTGGGCCTGGGAGGCTAGCGCGTACCATGCGGGGGCGGCGTGCCGGCCACAGCAAAGCGCGGGCTGTTCTCGCCTGGTTGACTACTCGGTCCACCTGTGAGCCCATCCGCAGCGCGAGGTTGATACTGCATCCGAGATGCATGACTGGGGATTCCTAAGAAACATCCTGGCCTCTAAGCTTTAACCGTACCTCCGATACGCGACATAGTTTGGTAGCCGGAGGCTCTGCGTTGGCCTCAGCCAAGTCTCGGCCAGCAGAATACTACCGAGCGAGCAAATAAATACTGTCGCTTTTGCCTCCTATACCTCCGGGGTTCCAGTAAGCGACCCCGAGCTCGTCACGATCCATCACTTACGCCCCGTTGGTTGGCCCTGCGTGTGCATGATTTGCGCCCAGATACGCGGGTCCCTGAGCACTTTGGACAGCTTGTCCTTCATGACCGCCCTCAGCTCCTCTCTGACAATCCCACGGATCAGATCCCTGAGATCGTCAACGTGGACCGCGATTTCGTCGTATTGAGGCCGTTCTCTTTCAAAGCGCTCCGGTCCCTATCGAAGCGAGCAAATGGGGGGACTGATGTCCGTGGTGTTGGTATAGGTGGCTGTGGTGTGGGGTGGGTTGGTACGCGTGCTGTGAGCGTATGTGTTTCGGGTCCATAGTCTGTGTCGGTACGATGCGTTGCCCTCCTTTTCACCATCTCCCAATGGGCCACCGGCTACTCAAAAACCGCACGAAATGTGAAGCGAGCTAGAAGAACCTCTCCGGTCGTGCCCAATTCCATTGGCATCACCTCTTACAAAATATATTACATTATTAGGAGGCATTGAAGTCGATCCGGATCGACATTTCCAGGAAATCCACCTATTACTGATGCCACAAGTTTTCAAGTTGTACATTGCGCGTGATCGGTAAGATTCTGATGGTGCAGTAGAGGGAAGGAAGACGACACCTAATGATTATAACAAAGCTGAAATGTATATGCATCTGTTTGGTGCTGTTTGAGTTTCTCGTGGTCCAATGGATGTATTGGTGGGCGTTGGTAGTCAATAAAAAACTTATTGCTGTTCGTTTACCACCACAAATGTTATCAATAAATAATCTACACATAGTATAGTATATAGTTATAAAAATAGCTTTCACAAGCCTCCAGGATACAACAAGACATAATTTTATTGATTTGGCCTCTACTATATACGCAGTTCCACAAAATAAAATAATCTATTCACATTTGACTTAAATCCATACACACGACCTTCTTATAATATGTCATTGACCCAGTTTCATAATATGTTTACACTCCGTAATTTATATCCGAAATAACAGATCATAAAAATAACTCAAATTTCAGGTAAATGTGTGTACGTTTCGACAGAAACACAGACGTAGTAAAATATTAGTGGTGATACTACTGAAGCGTGACCTCATTAAATTAACTACAATGAAATCCTTTAGACTCTGGTGCATTGTGACCGCAAAATGTTCAAGTGCGGGTCATTTGGAGCTTCACAAATCACACGAATTGCGATAGCGCAGCCATTAATCCGATTGTTTTGTAAAATAGCACAGACGAAGCGTATCCCATACATGAGATAACGGCAGATGCTTGCGCCGTGGCCTTTGTCTCTGGCTGGGTCGCTAGATTTGGCTGTCTCGAGCACATCACGACCGACTGGAGGCGCCAATGTGAATCTCATCTTTTAAAAGCTGCTATCACCTGTCATTCCAATGCTCAATGGTTTGAAGTACTACCATTAGTTCTCCTTGGCATTCGTACTGCTTGGAAACAGGATATTCAGGTTTCGGTAGCAGAACTCGTCTGCGGCGAACCACTTCATATGCCTGGACAGTTCTTCCACCACACTGTTAATTGACTTCACAAATTTCGCAAGTAGGTTGCGAAGTCACATGGCAAAGCTGGGCCCATAACCAACGTCGTGGCATACCAGCCAGAACATAATTTTTTTATGTTCCCAAAGATATACAAACTACTACACATGTCTTTCTTTGCCATGGCCCCTCAAGGAAGTCCCTCCAACCAGCATACAGCGGCCCTCATAAGGTGCAGCGCCGAGGTACCAAGACCTTTTTTTTTTGTTGATGCGTGGAAACGCATTTACACACCTTCACCGGCCCTGGATGGGGTCCAGTGGTGTGCGGGACTCGCGGCATATGACAGTGCCAAATACCCAAAAAAGTGCCGCCCTTGGTGAGGTGAGAGGTGTCCCGGAACAACAATCATCAGGGCACCTGGACGGCTAGTTAGCCCCCTAAGGGACCAACTGTACCTCCACAGATGAGGTTGCCCAGCACTAAAGGACAACCCCACCGACTTGCAGTGGGGTGAGATTTCCATCCTCGCCCCTTGCCCCGTACGCAAAAGCGCCACCTCCTGTTGCTCTTTGGTCCCCTCTTCTTATAAGTGGGGTACTGAGAGCGATTCGTCCTCCTGATCTTTAAGCCCTTATAAGACGTGTGCGAAGATCCCCCTCGGTTCAATTGGCTTCGCATGGGTTTACCCCAGGCTACTTAGCCCCTCCGCCATGACAATGATTGAACCACGGTGGAGAAGTACCAAGACCCTATGATGTAGACATCCAGAGCAGGCGGGTGACGGTGACTATATACCGTCTCGAACCTGCCTATGTCACATCAGAAGAAGAGGCCCCGGCAGCGCAGCCCCCAACGGAAGCGCAGCCGACTGTCCAGAGTCCCCAGAGGAAGACCAGTAGTGGACGCGTCGTAAAATTCCCAAATTACTGTCGACCATAGTACCGGTCTCAGCGGGGGAGTAGTGTGGCAACCAATCCCACAAGGCAATAAATTAAAATCGAAAATAAAATTAATTCAATTAAATTTACGTACATCGTATGATCTTAGACCATACGCCAATATCATACGATGCAACGCCACCATATGTCTTGTACACGCAAGCGCCGCCCATTGGTGGGATTGGTCGGCCAGCGGCGTACGCGTGGAGCGCACAGGGATCGATCGATGCCTTGAGCTTGCGACCGCTGCAGCACTCGGATCGTATACACATTGTCGATCTTGCCATTTCGAAAGTCATACTTATTTTATTACTTTAAATTGCTGTTTTATATGTTACTAATTTGTGTTAAATGTTAATATAGTTGGTATCAGTTTCGTGTTGTTACTTAACAACTTAATAACAGATACTTCCGGCTACAAATTAATAGGTACTACCGAATACTAAATAACAGATATTACAACACATGGGTGCCGAAATGAGTATGATATGAATGATATATAATAATGAGCTTCGAATTCCACGTCTGCGTCTTAAAAATAGAGTGAAACCGGCCACAGTTGAGCGAATACCGCTTGTACTACCACACATAAAAGGGGTCACTGATAATTTTAGCTACATCCTGAGGCGTGCTTCTATTGAAACTCTCTTAAGCTGCCAAAAATACAAGACAATTCTCTGTCTCGGATGGTCCTAAAGGATGCAGGAGTATACAAACTCGATTGCGATTGCGGGCTTTCATACATAGGTCAAACAAAGAGATCAGTAGGAACACGCGTTAAAGAACATATTGCAGATGTTAAACATTGTCATTCTACTAGTTCTGTCGTTTGTCAACATGTACAAGATAACGCTCGCCATTACATTAGATTTGACAGACCTCAAATCCTCGCGAAAGAGTGATGATTCCGACCAAGGATGTTTTGTGAGGCGATTGACATTAGAAAGCATCCAAATTTTAATGGAGGGGATGGTTGAGACTTACCACCTGCTTGGGATCCGGTGATAAATATAATTAAGTCAAGAACAAAAAATGTCTCATCCCAGCTGCAAGACACAGTAAGCTTGTTTTGTATGAATCTGGCTAATTCATTCTTAACGATTCTGCTGCTGCTCAACCAAACGACCCAATTCAGTCTGCCCGTGACCATGATAGGCTTGGGGACTTGAGGGATCAGGATAGATTTTCGTTTACTAACAAAATTTCTGCTTCCGGGAAGCAGTCCTAATATTCTTTTATTTCCAGCTCTTAATTTTCGTTCCTATTCAGCTTAATTATGTATCTATTTATTTATTTAAATACATATTAATTTTCTAACAACTTACTAACTAACTATAATTACTAAGTTTATATATTTTACGCGAATGTTATTCATTACAATAACTCTACTTTTACGGATTTTATCACGGTTTATTAAATTATTTATGTAGCCCGACGTTTCAGAAGCTTTACAGCAACCATGGTCACGGGTGGATTCCACCCATCACAGCTACCATGGTCACGGGTAGACGGTGGCTGACCATGGTTGCTATAAAGCTTCTAAAACGTCGGGCTACATAAATAATTTAACAAAACGCAATAAAATCCACCCACTCACCCGCCCACCCGTGACTATGGTTGTTGTCAAGCTTCTGAAACGTCGGGCTACATAAATAATTTAATAAACCGCGATAAAATCCGTAAAAATAGTTTTATTGTAATACTAAGTTTATCGTTTATACCTGTTAAAGTTGTTATGCATATTAAAATATTTTTAAATATATCATATATGTTTGTATATATCTATTTACAATATATGTCTAAATATTTATATACAGGGAGAACATATCACAATCCTTACGTCTGCCTTGCAGCAAAGCAGAGACTATTGACACCCCCTCTGGACCATTGAGTTCATAATCTCCTTATTAAATTTACATCATCATCTTATTTATAATGAAATGCCCCATGGTCTAGTGGTAAGCATGTTCAACCACAGACTTGAGGGTTCGAAGCCCGGGTCGGACCATACAAAAAATGCTATTAGGTTTTTCAAATTCTTATAACAGTAACGGGGAGCAGTTCAGCCGTCGGTCCTGCGCTCGATTTCTCTCCAGCCGTGTCGGATTACCGTCCCATCGGAATAGGAAAATGAAGTAAAAGAGAGTGCACTTGTATCTGCGCAAACACTTGTGCACTATAATATGTTTCGCGAGATGGCTCTTCTCAGTAGAGATAGCCGTTGTAGCCGAAATTCGGCTAGGGAGACATTATTTATTTATTTATAAGGATATATTTTTACTGTATAAGTTGTTAACATAAATTTGTATTTTTTTCCGCAATAAGATTATAATTGAATGAAAATAAATTATATTTTCACAAGTAACCGTAACATACCAATATACCAACTGTAAGAGGTGGTGCCATGCCTGCGCTCCGCAGCCGCTCGCTCGGGTCAGGTCGGCGCGGGTCGAGGCTCTTCGCACTAGCACATACTCGAGGCGTCGTAATACCTTACGGCGCGTCGCGTTTGTAGCCTGTAGGACTGTAAATGCTAATAGTAGGATGTCAACATCTATTTACTGAGTATTTTGCCCAGGGGAACTAAGATACAGGATGTGAAGATTATTCGAGCGGATAAAGGTAGTGCCACCGTAATAATCTATTTTCCATTTATTATTGGTACAAATTTCTAATGATGCAAACGCGGATGCTTGCTTCTGTCACACGTTGAAACGCGTCGCAGATGTGGCCGTCTGCCTGCGAGGCGACTCTACACTGCAGCGCTAGTGAGTTGAGCGTTTAAAATTCAAATGTGCAATATAAAATAAAGAAAAAAAAACTTTAAATGTTTTTGTTAAGAATACACTTTAAGCAAATAATCATTGTACTGCTGCAGCAATTTAATTCTCAACAGCAGTATTGTAATATTTACATACTGAATGAACAGTGGACGGAGTTGAATGCAACTGAACTGTCAGCAACAACCGCTACTCTAACTGCTAGGTAGAACTTCACATTACAAATATTGAACACATCTTTTAGCTTTAGGTTTGTTACCATAATATGTTATATGTTATAATGTTATATCTCGGCCTTTATCTAAAAACTGTGTATCAGCTACGACACGCAAGTGGAGCTTACTCTTTGTGTAAATATATGGTACGTGGTGCGTAGCAAAGGTCTAGCAAGAGGTAGTGCCATGCTGCATTGCAGCGAAATTGGGCCGGCACGACCGGGGAGCTACCTCTTGCTCACATAATATCGCCGTAAAGCGACATCTTCAGTGTCGCGTTTCGTGCGTTTGTGAGTAGCCGGTCGCCAGTTGGGGAGAGGGGAAAGGGGGGCAAGTCATCGGCATATTTATGCAGATGTTCATGGGCGTCGGTAGTCTTAAACAGGCTCCGATTGTTAATTTGTCCCCTATTCCATGAAGTGTTTCACACGATTGTAAAGAAATGTGACTCGTAAAGTCTCATGTTTTTTCACATTGTGGACCTTAGATCGTCTCATAAGTAGTAAATTTCAAAGCTCACACTACTTTCAGTTAGTAAATATGCCAGTGCCACATGTGTTAGCTGTTTCATGCGACAACTGCAGCCTTGATGCAGTAACTCGGAGGAGGTACCTCCCCCGTTGTGCCGTCATAACTCGGTGGCAATGTATCATTTTCTGCACAACTGCACCTTATTAGGGTTCCTCAACCAATACACATAAAATACCCTCCTGAAAAAATAAAAAACTTGCTGGTAACCAGACAAGAGAGAAAAAGACAGAAACTGTAAAGTGTTTTTTTTTTCAGAGGTACCTAATACTGGTTGGCGGCGCTTGTCTAGCATCAACAGTTCGACTTACTAGCGAAGACTTTTGTGTCTTCAGGTTTAGGGAGACGACAGGGGGATAGACCCCCTCTTTTCCCGCAGATGGGCAGAGATGTACCGTGTTGATTGTGATCGTACCCAATAGTAGCTATTTTTGGAACCGAAAAGGGGGAGCGGCCCCCCTCCCCAATCTAGTGGGACGGCGCCCACACGATGCCTTTTAAATTGCGGTGTCGTGGATAAGGATAATTGAGCTCGTTTAATGTTTGTCTTATCTGAGAGGCCTGCCTTCTCACCCCCGCTCTGACGGGAGGTGTTGATTTGCGCTACAAATCAGCAAAAAGCCGTATTCATGATTTATTTATTATTAAGTCTCTCAGGTCGTGAAGCGATAGCCCTGGTTTGCGTGTGCCGATCACTATGGCTTCCTTCCATATGTCTGGGAATGTGCATTGCGCCAGAAGAGCGGTAAAGATGCACACTAGGAGGTGTATAATAACGGGAGGCAGCTGTTTCAGCGCCTTATTGGTTATTATATTGGGCCCGGGGGCCCCCTTTGAGCGAAGGTTCTTTATTAGATCCTTTACTTCTTCTGTATCCGTCAGACGTATGATCTCATGGTTGTCTTCCGTTGGCACAGCCAGTCGGGCCGTTACTATACATTCTACCTCTTTTATGTGGGAGGGATCTGTGGGGAGGGAGCTAGGATTACATTGACTCTCTAGTGTGTCGGCTAGACACTTTGATTTTTCGTCATCTACTAGTGCAGGTAATCGATTTTCGCGGTTAGGTGGTGGCCTTTGAGCCACCGGTTCAGATTTAGTAGCCCTCGCTAGTGGCCACTGGGCCGTATGAGACGGAGATCGCTCGCTGATGAAGTGATCCCATCTCCCGTTTATGAACTTGGGTATAGCCTTTTTTACTCCTCTTTCGAGTTGCCGGAAGGCCTCCGTTGCGATTGTGCAGACGTTTCGTCGTTATTTTTAGACGCATTACGTCCCTAACGTCGTCAGAGAGAGCCAAACGGTCCTCTGGGATGGTGGAGATCTCTTTTGATGACTCTCCTGTTTTGCTAACCAGTAAGGCTGTGACTATGGATGAGGCCGGGATAGCAGCTTGAGGAGAGTCCGTACCGTCTGGGATACTATCGAGTTCACTCAATTTGATGTTTGCTAAATTATCTTTTAGTAATTTATAGTCGATGATCTTTTTCTTTACTTAAATATTTCTACTAAATCTATTATTTCCTATTTCTATTAAAAAGGATCTTTGGTCCGAGTTAAGCTCGTGTAACGTTTCAGCCGTCTTAATGACGAGTGAAATATTTTTAACCAGTGCTATATCGATTGTACTCGGTGTACGTTATTATTGTTATTTTTTTTATTACCCATTATAGTTCTGAGAATAATGGGTTGGGATAAACGGAGCGTTCAAGATTATGTTACGATCCTCGACAAGTTTAACTAAGGGTAATTCCGCGACTATTGTTATATCTATTGCCCCAGGCCATGTGGTGGGCGTTGAGTTCCCTAGCAAAAAATATAGGGTCATCTGCGTTAGAAGTTGTTTTAACCGAAACTGATATTCATACTATGGTGATGGGCTGAGGTCCGTCATGCATAGCATACATAGGGATACTTCTAGATTTTCTAGAGGGGGCGGATCGAGTGGGATACAATGATGGGACCTCTCGTAATACAGGACTGTACCCCCACGAGGTGATCGGGTCCCGTCGTTTCGAATAATATTGTAATTCGCGGATTTGAGTGGCTAGGTTTTAGGAACGCTTCCTGCACTAAAAGGATGTCTATTTCATGTTTCGGGAGGAAATTCCGCAACTCATGGATCTAAGACCGTTTGCGTTAAACGATACTACTTTTAATGACTTGGGTTTTATCCTTCCCGTGGTAGCCATTTGCAGGCCCAGTGGGAGTGGCGTTGATAGCCTCGACCAGCTCGTGATGGTCCCCAGAAGCCTGAGGCTTCTCAGACATGGAGCCATATCCAACTTTATTCGCGAACACTTTGACCTGTTGCAGGTCAATTGCTCGCAAGAAGTTCTCCAGGAACTCCCATTCGGCTGCGATGTCCTCAGCCCTGTCACCTCGAGGGGGCGTTTGGGGCTGATGCTAATGCGCCTTGTGTATCAGGGACATCAGGGGCATAGGAGCCGGGGCCATTTGACCCCTTTGTGTCTGGGGCATCGGGGCCCCCTGTGGTAGTTGGGGTGTGGGAAGGAGGGGACTCGGCGCTGGAGGTGGGCACGCGGGTTTTTGCGGGCGGAACCACGCGTTTGTGGTAGTTATGGGTGCAGGGATGAAATCATCCTGCTTTTGTATCGGGTGCTTTTGCGCCTGAGGGGCCTTTTGTTCCCTGGACAGCGGCTTGGGGATAACCTGGGGCTAAGGTATCCTCCGCTTACGGAATTTGGGGGCCATCGGGCACTCCCTGCATTTGGCCGTGCGGCCAACTTGTCCGCACAGCACGCATGCTGGGGGCTCTTTGATGGTACTGTCCCTGAGACAGTCCGACCTGCCGTGGGCGCCCAGGCACTTGACGCACCTTGGGAGTCCATAACAACTACGTGCCGAATGCCCAGACAGCTAGCACCGGCATTGCCCCGTGCCCATTTCTGGGTCGTTATTAATTAATTATTCTGTGTTTATTTTTGGGAAATATAATCTTATTATTAAGGAAAACAAATATTTTTTATTTAGCTGCTTTGTAATTCAAAATATAACGAAAATCAATTTCCAAATCCAAATCCTTTGGTAATAGATTAAGTACACATCCTACATTACACATATGAAGTGACGGCTACATTGTGACATTCTATTCTGTGTTGTTGCCGACGTCGCGGGACGTAGATATTACAAACGCAGATGTGACTGGTTAGTGGTCTAATGATAAGTAAGCCTACTCTACCACAGTCATAATTTACTAAGTTCAAATCACATGTCATACAAGAAAGTGTAATTAGGATTTTTCTATTTTTAGAGTTCCGTACCTTAGAAGAAAAAAAAACGGAATAATTATAGGATCACTTTTAATAACCGTCTGTCGAAACCTTTTGTATGTGTTGTGTAGTACGCCTTATATTTTATCACATGATAGGTAATGACATTAATGACAAGGTTTTAATGAAAAGATAGAAATATTGGAGGCGAAAATTTTTGCCTAACTTCTTCTGATTTTGTTATCATAACGATATATGATTGTTACAATTTATTCTATACAGGAATTCTATTCGGAGGTCAACGAGGATAAAAAGGCTATTAGAGTTTTAAACACATTTATTCAATCAGTCTTTCCTCATTCACAATCATGAACAAGGTTCTTATATGTGGCAGTTTATGACAATGGTTAGCAATACAGTTTTTGATATTGGTTAGTATAAAGTGAGGGTATGAAGTCTTAACTGGGGAGTTGTCCGGGACTCCCGGCTGCAACTTAGACGGTCCTTTATATATATATATATAATGATTGTTCCATAATCAATAATTTTCACGGGTTGTCCTTCATTCCTTATATCCAATATTGATGTGTGTTTAATAAACAAAAAGTAGATGAATTAGAGCTCCTCCTTTAATGAAATATTAATTCGTGCATTGTGAAACGAACATGTAGGTTTCCGGCGGAATATAAAAACACTATTTCATCATCGTTTTGTAATGGTAGACAGCATCAGCTATCACGAATATATCAGGACCTCCACATCGCCAAATGGAAAAAGAGTGGTATTTCTTGAACACAAAGAACATTAAGCCTTACACTCAAAGATGACATATAAAATATTTGAGTAGTAAGAGATATAACTAAAATAGCATTATGTCTTTGTGTTTACTTTGACTTTAGACTCTCATATACCTCGCTTTACGCTGGTATTACGAGAATGAGTTTTTGTTACTGAACAATGGTAACACGAAAATTTCAAGGTAATTACAACTATTGTTGTTTCTATTGGTTCCCCTTGACGTCGTTGTTCTAGATCTAGTATCAAAACCAAAAAGTAAATCATTATCCTAAAAAATCATGTAACTGTAGTGTTGTTACTCGTAAATGAGGCAAGTGTTTAATGAAATAATTTTCTTTGTTTGTTGGTTTCTCCGAGCGTGCGTCAACCAAGCTCAAGTCAATAATCTGCCGGAGCTCATACACACCATTAAATTTGAAAAAAGAAACCGCTATAACTACTGAAATTCTTTAATCAACATTTCACCTAATAATATTAGGTATATTGACTATAGATGGAAAAGGTGTTGTATTTTATAAATTACTAGCGAAGCCGAGACGTCACATGGTTTTTAGCCAAGTATTATAATAATTGTTTGTTTTACAAAATATAAAATTTATATTCATGGTCAGAATGATTTGATGTTACTTTTTGGTAATGAAAACAAATTAAATTTATGACGTAACATCGTCAATCGGGACATCTAGCTGCCAATCATTTTTGCAGTGAAATGAGGATTTACTTTGTATATTTTTTTCACAACTTCGATTACATTGTCGAAGTTTCATAATAACCAAAACTTATAGAAAATATTACACAGCTTATCTTCATAACAAATAATGAAGGATTCTAACGGTAAAATCGTTTTTGCCAATCAATTCATTCGTTTCTGAGCCTAGTCATTGTAAACAAATAAAGGAACAAACAATCAAATGATTCCTTTTTATTAATTTTAGCATCAGAGGCCAAATAGAAGAAAAAATATTTTATGACGAGGACCAACGTTGTTGCGGACGACCGACAAACCTAATTAAAACGACAGTATAATGTTTCCCTCACCAAATGTACACGTAATGCCACACAAAGAGAAATTTGGTGAAAAGTAGCAAAACCTGCTACCATGAGATACCTTACAATCCATGAGCACGCCCACTCCGCCAGAAGTGTACCACCAACAAGAGGGACGCAACAAAAATCAGTTTTATGCAGGAGCGTTGAATTTTTAACTACTATACTACTCCTGGTCATCTTCGCAGATGATCTGTGAGGACTACGGACACCAAGGCGAACCTCATAACCCGGATGGGTTCGCGAGGGGACAACTATCGCTTCGGTAACGGGGCCGCAAAAAATCGAACTACAAACTCATCCAGCGACTCTATCCGCAAGTCACGCGCCATCACGTCGTTACGGACGTAGCGATCGGCTCCCGTGTTGACCCGTAGGGATATGTTTTTCTGAGCTTGCGGGCGTTTCCTCTGGGCCTGGGAGGTTAGCGCGTATCATGAGGGGGCAGCGTAACTGAGGCGAGACTGGATATATGTCTTGTAGATCCCCAGTTTCGTCCATGTAGGAAGTCCGTACGCTAGTACAGGCCACAGCAAAGCGCGGGCTGTTCTTGCCTGGTTGACCGCTCGGTCCACCTGCGAGCCCATCCGCAGCGCGAGGTCGATACTGCATCCGAGTCACACGACTGGGGATTCCCAAGACACATCCATGCCTCTGAACTTTAACCGGCTCGGCATGGAGGGCCACTTGCTGACATATAGTTGACTTGCTGGACGTTGACGGACATGCGCCACCTGTGGAGCCACTCCGGCAACCGGTCCAGCGTGCGTTCCTTGCGCCCAAGTTGCGCGCCGGCATTCGGGACGAGGTAAAGTATGCGATGTCGTCGGCTAGCAGCGCGAGCATGACATCCACTTCACCCTCTCCCGAAGGATGATTGAGTGTGGGTATTTCGTTGACTTCGGCAGAACGATGACCCTCCCCTATTTCCAGGTCTCCAGAAGGTGGGCCGTGCGGAGGATGCAATTTGCGATCTATGTGAGAGCCACGGCTGCTCGCCTAGGCATCATCACCAGCGATATGGGAGGAATATCATCGGGGCCTTCCGCCTCGAGAGGCGAAGTGCGACTTTCCGCAGCTCGGAGGGCGAGATGAAATCCGACCCGCTGAGTGGGGGAGTCGGACTCTGAAGGAGCTCTCGGATTCGGCACTCCACCTGCTCGTGGTGCTCTGCGAACGACGTCGCCATTGGGTGTGTTGAGAACTGTGTGTGTAGATGTGATGCGAGCACTTCGGTGCGTGACTGCGCTCCGTAGTATTTCGCACCTGTGGTGTCCAGGA
>JAFELO010000032.1:450169-461552 GCA_017140195.1 Eumaeus atala | reverse complement strand
GGGGGGGGGAGAGGAGTTCACGCGGATACGGTCTCCCCTCAGGTGTCAGGTGGTCAGCGTGCAGCGGGGCCATGAGCATGCGGTCCATACTCATCCGGCGACTCTATCCGCAAGTCACGCGCGATCACGTCATTACAGACATAGCGACCGGCTCCCGTGATGACCCGTAGGGATATGTACTGCTGGGCTTGCAGGCGTTTCCGCTGGGCCTGGGAGGTTAGCGCGTACAATGCGGGGGCGGCGTAAGTGAGACGTGACCGGATATACGTCTTGTAAATCCCCAGTTTCATCCGTGTAGGAAGTCCAGACGCTAGTACCGGCCACAGCAAAGCGCGGGCTGTTCTCGCCTGGTTGACCGCTCGGTCCACCTGCGAGCCCATCCGCAGCGCGCGGTCAATACTGCATCAGAGATACACTACACGGTGGGGATCCCCAAGAAGCATCCTGGCCTCTGAACTTTAACTGCCCCGGCATGGAGCGCTACTTGCTGACAAATAGCGCCGTCGTCTTATCCACGTTGACGGACATGCGCCACCTGTAGAGCCAATCCGGCAGTTCAGCATGCACTGCGCATGCCCAGTTGCGAGCTCCGGCATGCGGGACGAGGTAAGGTATACGCTGTCGTCGGCTAACAGCGCGAGCATGACAGCCACCTCCCTCTCTCCCGAAGGATCATTGAGTGTGGGGATGGCATTGGTGTAGGCCGCGTACAGGCAAGGGGATAGGCAAATGCCCTTTGGCACTCCGGCACGTATGACCTTCGCCGAGGAGTGCCTCCGCTCCACCGCTACCCGGAAGGTCCTATCTTCCAAGAATGACGCCACTAGTCTCACAAGCGCCAGCGGGACGCCGGCGTCCACCAACTTGTACAGGAGTCCCAGGTGCCACACCCTATCGAATCCATATCGAGAAAGACCGCGATAGAGTGTCTCCCCTTGTTCATCTCTACAGACATGTGGTGGATCACCCGCATCAGTTAAAACGTGGTCGAGGGGCCGCTCTGGAAGCCGAACTGTTCATCCCTTATGGGAATGTACCGTTTCAGCCTCCGAAGCAGAAGCCTCTCGAACAACTTGGCGATGTGGGACAGCAGCGTTATCGACCAGTAGCTTCCAGGCATACTTCGGGGCTTTCCCGACGTCGGCAGAACGATGACCCTGGTTTTTGGCCTCGTCAGACGTCTGTTTGGGGCGTGCAGATTGGTGTCGTTTTCGCTGGCAAGGAAAACTGTACTCTCCCAGCCTGCGCCACGACACTCCCTCACCTTCGCAGACAGTTCATCGGCCTGCTTGTTGAGTTGTGCCTTGATACTCGGACAACGGGTGCGGGCCCAGAGTTTCCTCATCTGGCGTTTCCTCTGTAGGTCCGCCAGTAGGCTCGGGGAGAGCTCACCCCGCCGGCGCGCTGTCACCGGGACAACGGTGGTCGCCGCCACCCGTGCCTCTCGGATTTTTTCCGTGAAGCGGCGAGCGGCGGCCTCCACCTCGTCCGGGGAAGACAGCTGCCCGGCGATGGTGAAGATAACTAGGCTATGCCGATAGACGGCCCAGTCGCTTCACTCTCTGGTCCGCACTCCTTCCCTAAGGATTGCTCCGAAATCAAGTGTGACGAGGATTGGTAGGTTTTGAGTGACGTGGCCTTGAGGTTCTGGTGTGGGGCGATGTCCGGAACGTCCAGGGTGCGCTGGGGATCCGTAGGGACGTGTATAGGACACGGTGGTCTTTGCACCGTGTATCCGCGCTCTTCCGAATCCTCCTGCAGCCTGAAGCCAGCGTTGTTCGTTACGGCCGATCCCGAAGCTGGATTCTAGGGGTTCAAGTCACCGACCTACAACACCTGGCCGCCGTTCCCCAGCACGTTATGGACATCACCTATGTCGAAGCCATTCCCGGGATGTCTGTACGCCGCGTAGATCCTGAGCTCCGCTCCGCAGCCTGCCGCTCGGACCTCGTCCCTCCGATACGTGACGTAATTCGGTAGCCTCAGCCAAGTCTCGCCCAGCAGAATGACATGTAATTCGTACTGCTGAGCGAGCAGCCGAAGACTGTTGCCCTTGCCTCCTATATCTCAGGGGTTCCAGTGAGCGATCCTCAATCTCGTCACAATCCATCACTGGCTCGCCGTTGGTTGGCCCCGTGCGTGCATGATTTGTGCCCTGTTGCGCGGGCCGGCGTTGGGTGCGTGACCCAGCATGTCGCGCAGTGTGAGGAAGTGCCTCTGCCAGTCTGGCAGAAACTCAACGACTACCGGTGTGTACTCCGCTAGACTTCGCGGCGGTTGGGAAGCACTGGGGTGCTGGGCGTCTGGATTTTTGCCAATGATAGTAGGCAGGGATGGGTGAGAGGAAGGGGCGTACCTTTCTGAGGCCCTCCTGAGCGGCGGCGAAACTACGATAACGCATTGCGTCGACCGATCCGCTGGAGAAGGCGGCCTCGACGTCCCCGGTGGACGCAGCAGTAGCAGCGAGGACTGTGCTAGGCGGCGTCGACGAATCCTTCTCGGGCGACGCTGAACCAGCCATCTCCGACTCGCGTGTTGCTCCAGGTGATGTAGGTGGTGACGTAGCCGGTGTTGAGCGTGAAGATCGTTTTGGTCCGGATGGCGATGGAGAGGTGGTAGTCGAGTACGATGACTCCGCTACTGGGACCACCTTGGAAGGGACTTAAGCGTGCGAGGACGCCGCGCACTTCTGCGTTCCACCTTCATCCTGGGAATCGCTGGTAGGGGCGGCTCCGATGGTGGTTCGGTCCTCCGTCGGTCTCGCTGTCCACTCCCCGGACCTTTCTTCAAAAAGATCGGGGAGTATGTCGCGCGGTGCGGCTTCGGACCTGTTGAGTTCTGGTGATCTCCTTTTCTTCGCTATAGCAGACTATACACATATGCATACAATGAGCGCTTTGGCTTCGCCCGAGTTCCGAACACGGCACGGAATAATAACTATTCCGGACCGCGTTCTGAACAAGCTGGCTGGGGCGCAAGCGGGACGGCACTATCACTCCCTCACCTTTCGGCAAGAGCTCCCTCTGCATGCAACAGCATGTATTTCCGAGTGCGTGAGAAGTATGACGTATTTCAATATATCACACACGACCCCACCCTAATGTGACAGCAATGCCGTGTTCTGTATAAGTGTCTGAGAGTCGATATAAAATTTTTGATGACTTTAATTTGGTTCTCACCTAGGGGTGATTCACTAGTACATTTGTAAAACAAAGTGCCCAAAAACTGTCTCTCATGTGATGTAATCGATATTCTCAAAAGCTAATAAAATAATAAATCTGTAAATACTATTTCCAGATATTTCTAGAAACACAATTCTAAATGCTGCTTTAGTAAGAGATAGCAAGATTGGTTCAACGCAGCCGAATTGGATATATAATATATATATATCTGATCTATATATAGAAGCAATAGATAGAGCTTTTTTACAGCACATGATCGAATGGGCCGGTCGCTCGGAGGAGTGTAAGAGAAGAAGAGAGAAAGAAAGATAGGAGGCAGAGGAAGAGTTTAAGAGCTTAAATAAAATAGTTAGGTTATGCAAGTTCTGGCGGTGGCGGAATTAAGAAATTCCGATATAAGGTCGTGTTTACGCAACCCGTAAATATACCGAAGGCATAAATTCTGTAGACGTTCTAGTTTACTTAAAAGCTCTTCAGTCACATCCAAATAGCAGGCGTCCGCATAATCCAGAAGAGGAAGTAAACTAGATTGTGATAAAAGAATTTTAGTAGCAAAAGGTAGAAAATTCTCCAACTTCTTTAATGCATGCAAGGAGTAATGCAATCTCTTACTGACTTCATTTCCGTGTACGGACCAAAACAAATCTGAGTCAATGATTATACGTAATTTTTAACACTATTAGTAAACTCCATTATATTACCATGTTACATAATTTTATTCAAAGTATTAAGATCAATCCTGGTACGTAGTTGCCTACAACCAATAAGTATGGCCTGTGATTTTTTAATGTTAACGAGGAGAACGTGTCAGCCCATTCAATTATTTTTGTAGGTCACAACTTACGACATTTAAAGCATCAGCTATGTCATTTGATGTAGAGTGCCTATAAAGCTGCAAATCGTCTGCATACAAATGAAAATATGAAGAAACTATTTTTAATATTTCGTTAAAAAATACCGCAAAACAATACAGGTGATAAGACTCCCCCTTGCGGAACACCAGCAATAAGGTCACGCCACTCGGAACAATGGTCAGAAGTGTAAATACGTTGTTTGCGCCCTCTCAGGTACGAGCTGAACCAAGGAAGAGTTGATTGCGAAATACCTATTGATTTGAAAATGCATAGCAATACGTCATAATCCACTGAATTAAACGCACTGCCAAAGTCCAATAAGGTATTAATAGTGAGCTTCCTGTTGTCCATAGCTAATTGTATATCATCCGTTACTTTCAATTAAGTAGTAGAGGTGCTGTGTGATAGCCTGAATCCTGTTTGGTAGGGACTGAGGAAGTCATTGGTGTGAAGAAAAAAAGAGAGTTGTTTGGATACAACTTGTTCAAGAATTTTACATAATATTGGCAAGATTGAGATGGGTCGAAAATCGGAAGAGTTATTTATCGAGTTATTAAATGTTTTTGAGTAGAAATCTAACCACGTAAAATTATATTTCGGATTTAATTTCACTTGGTCTCTTTACTACACTTTTTTTGGACGTAAATATTAAAAAATGATTTTCTTCGATGATTCGATAAATGCGAACTCCATTCTTTATATTTGGCGGTTAATCGATGGAAAGTATTGATTTTGAAACCTATCTAACCTTTAAGTTAAGTAACAAAATAGAATGAAATGCAAACAAATTTTTTCCACATAACTACACACTTACATATCTACGTGAACGTTTGATTTATAATATAAAATATAATATAAATCAAACGTTCACGTAGATATGATTTGCGAGTTATTTTATGTACAGTCGATTTGGTAAGTTGCAGTTATTTGATTGAGTGGCGAATATGAAAATACCCGACACAAAATATTTTTTTTTCATCGTTGATGACAGCTGATAACCGCACAAACGCGTAAGAAACATGCAGACGTTTCTGTATTTTCACCACATTTAATAATAAAAATAAATGCGGTGAGAAACTGCACAAATTATGACAGCAATGCGAGCGGAATATGACTCGACCTAACTAGCTGCCAATGCGGCTACAATACAATAACTGTGGAATCCCTAAACACCGGGCTGCTCAGAAAGAATTTTTAATTTTATGTATGACATATTGGCTAAATAAAATATTTAGAAAATATAATTATATATAAGTAAAAATGTTCATTCTAATTTTAAAATTTCTCCTCAATATTTTTACTGCCTATTTAAAATCTGTTTTGGATGAGACTGTACTTTCACATAACAATACTAGAGAAAGTTGATGAAGAATCGCCTAAATTTCTTGTAAACTTATAAACGGATAGCATACTTATTAGTTGTACAGTCTGCTTGTCATTAAATATACAAATACTCCATTAGAGTAAAAAATCTCATTTCTCTCTCCCGTCTTATATTTCATACTATGTAGATACCTAATAGATACATAACTCGATGAGCATTTAGTACACACCATTAGTGCGACTGGTCCATTCCTTTATTATATTAACGTTCGCTTGCGTTCAGATTCCTCCTAACCCACGACCAATAATGTTATACTGCCAGTTTTTTTTTATTCAGTTTGTGGTACACTACTATGTAATTGTAATTTTACTTTATAGCATAATGGCTGTACCACATGTTTTGACCTGGACAAAATATATACGTACAGGGAATGAGGTATTTTTTTAGTATAAATTCCGCGCCAATATCACCCGTGAAAAACCGATAAAATTATTATCATTGGTGGAAACGGTATAAAAATCCATTCAGTAGACTTTGAGAAAATCCGTCATGTACAAACAGACGGACAGACAGATTTTGGAACTTTCTTTTATAATATAGGGTAGTATATTTGTACCGTGTGAATTTTAATGTGTAACAGTGAAATTGTGCTAAATACATTCTGTTCTGTCCTTATGATAATAGAGATAATAATTATGTATAAAATCATTTAATAATATTTAAATATTAGTAGAAATAATCAAGATAGTAATCGGGGCAATACTTTGATGACTAGCGACTACCGACATGACGCTTATAAACATCTGCGAAACGTTTTCACAGTTGCGGCGTCCTTTGTATTTACAGTGGGGTGAGGTTCCCATCCTCGCCCCTTGTCTCGTGAGCAAAAGCGCCTCCTATTATTACGGTCCTGTCCCATTTTCTCATAAGAGAAATACAAAGAGGTCCCCTCGGATCAAAAAGCTTGAACTTCACCGCCACGACAAGGCTTCACCCCCAATAATGTCTATCATATAAACTGATCGAAACGATACCACAACTTTTACTTCATGTTGACACAATGTGAGAGCGGTGTTCATCCCTACTCGTGCCAGCCCCCTATAGTATGGATCATTGAAAGCTTACTGAACAAAAGTCTTTCGTAACTTACTACATCTAGCACATACCAAAAACATATCACCAAACTAATTAAACTGGTAATTAACTTAGTTGAACCCAATGACGTCTATTTATTGATAACGTGCAATCAAACTAACGCAAACAACTGCCCATTTCGATCAATAACCAATTAGCATGCGCCGAATCGAATACGTTATTAAAACGAGAATTGAGTGAAATTGGTGAAATAAAATATCGACGTTGTTCGTACAGATTTTTATATCTGGAAATCAATTAGACTTATATTATGAACCCTAAAACCATTACGTTGTCACGTGTTATATTTTGCGTAACGCTTGAACGAGTACGGGGTAAATTAATGAAAGAGTTAGGAGTCACACTTCTATCAATTAATATGCGGACATTTGCTTGCTTATATTTAAATATTGGAATGGAACGACTTGGCCGACTGTTGAAAAATGAAAAATGAGGTTTAATTATGAACGACGAAAGAGCAATAAAAAAATAAGCTTAGAATCGTGGTTTCTAGACTTTTCCAGGCGTCATCTCTGACTATAAGGCTTAGTGTTCTCTGTGTAGAATAAATGTCACTCTTTTTCCTTTTGGCGACGGTGAGGATGGATATAATTGCGATGGCTGACGCTATCTGCCATCGCCAAACTATAATTAAATAGTTTTTTTTTTCTCTTCAGCCAAGAACCTACATATTCGTGTAACAATGCACGAATTAATATTTCATTAAAAGGGTGAGTTCATGATTTCTTACCGACGCCATGTTTCGTGAAGCTCATGAGGCCAAGAGAATGGGATTCTTATTGGTTGTGTGTTCCTTTCCAGAGCTCTACTCCATTTAACTTTTTATTTTTCCTTTTATTAAACACTATATTGTTCAAATATATCGAATGTAAGGAATGAAGGACAATCAGCACAATGAAGGAAAACAAACAATAAATATATATATAAAGGACCATCCAAGTTGCAACCGGAAGTCTACCAGATATGACTTCATACCCTCACCTTTATTACTAACCAATATCAAAAACTGTATTAATTACATTGTTGTGCTTGTAGTATTTTAGGTTTGTTCATGATTCTGAATGTGGAAAGACCAATTAAATAAATATATTTTGAAGATTAACAAAACCCTTAACACACCCTTTACCCCAGAAGTCCTTTTATTTTAATGTAAACTGTTGTAACTAATGTAAAATTGGTTTGGTTGTGGCTATGTTTCTGGACGGGTTAAGTGTGCCTAACTGTCGCTCGAGAAATCCTGTTACCTGCAGATCCCGGAACCTCCAATTATAGCGTTAGGAGTCAGGTCGATATTGCACCCCCGAAAGCCGAGTCGGTCACTTGGTCTAGGGGCCACCCAGGCCTCTAGATATCATTCGTAAATATATTTCCCTGCGTCAAAAAAACTTAACCCAACTGTGCGTATTCTTCATCACATTAACAACAGATTTTGGGTACACTGGGACAATTCGGGAATAAATTGTATCCAAAAATAGGATTACCTCATCTGGCTTTATACTGAGTTCTCTATGTTATCCCTAGAACGTCCACGTTTTTATTAACTTCTACCAGCCATAGGAACTTGAAATACCACAACCTCTGATGTAAGCCTTCTAAATCGTCCCAAATGGTCTTGGGATGGATGCGAAAATGACCCTTGGCTACATTATGTGTGGAATCGAAACCTTTGAATTATTCAGAAGTTATAAATCAATAGTTCTGTTCTATTATTTGAAATTATGCATTAACAAGATGCATACAGCCAATGTACACCCTTAATCATGATTCTCTTAGCACACCTAAAGTAAGTAAATGGCAAGTCAACAGCATCTCAGGTTACTAAGCAGCTCTTTTATGTTGCCGCGCGGAAAAGCATTTATGAGCCTCCACTGGTCCCGGGCGGGGTTTAGTGGTGTGTGGGAATCGCGGCACATTATATTGTTGGATATCCACAAAAACCACCGCGAGTGCCATTAATGTTGCCTTTGGTGGGGTGCCCCGGAACAACAAATCATCGGGGTAACTCGACAGCTAGTCGGCCCCCTAAGGGCCACCGACTCCACCTCCACAGATGGGTTTTTCCACTTTGGAACAGTGCAATCGGATGAGGTTCTCATCACAATCCCTCAATAGCGCCACCTCATTATTCTCTTTTGTCTTCTCTTCTTATAAGAGGGGTACAAGGAGCACCTCCTCCTTCTGCTCTTTTGTCCTCTCTTCTTATAGTAGTGGTACGAAGACCTCCACCTCCTTGGTTCAATACGCTTCACCCAAGGTGCCTCGGATCACCCCAGGCTACTGGGCCCCGCGCCACGTCAGGGCTTGACTCATGGTGGGGAGGTTACTATGAACCTAATTTAATTGTAGGTGTCTTTAATTAGCATTTTGATAGATCACACATCGTGCACCTTTACCTACTTATTTTTGAACACAAATTGATACATTAATCTATCGTAAAGGACTTTGAACATCCTGTAACTGTTTAATGTAACTCGCGATGAACTCACGCTTCAGCGCTTTTACAATATTATTATTCGCTATTTGTCAATTATAATAACATTCTCTTTTTATTTTACTCACATTTACGTAGTGGTTCCCTTTGAAGTGGCGGTAATACTACTTAAATATTACTACTTAAATAATAACATAATCGTGTCAGTTAAAATAATCTGTGAACGAACCACTTCATCACCATCATCGTTATCATCAGCTCATATCGGTCCACTGCTGGACATAGGCCTCTCTCCAAGAACGCCAAGACGACCGATCTCCTACTACTAGCATCCATCCGAATTACGAATTACTTATATTTACTTATAGAACACTGAACTTACTTACTGAAAATCTAAATAATCTTTTATAACATTGTAAAATACATCTAAATTTCATTTCAAAATATTACATAATATTATTATCCGTGTCTTGGAAGGCGCGTAAAACCGAGTGTGTTCACTCATGAAGCCCGCCAGATACCTCTTGAGAAGTTGGCTTGAAACATTTCTGACACTGAATCGTCCATTTACCAATCCGAATTTGGCCAGCACCTTGGAATATTATATAACACCCTCTTGAATGTAACATTAATTTAATTAACATTAATTTAATTAATATAATTATCAATTAACAGTACTCATTAGTATTTCGACACTTACGGAGACTGCTTAGTTATACGAAGAGCTTTGTGAGACACTGTGCAAAATCAAAGAGCGTATTCAGTACTCGGTTCTAATTCTGAATGTGTAAAAGATAGGTTCATAAACATTGCCCCAATAGCCTTTGAAATTTTTACTATACAGTCACCTAGACGGGGTGGCTGATAGTCGCACGTACAGCTAACGCGCCCGGGGTCTTTAACAATAGGGCCGTCACGAGTTGTGGATTCATCATATTTTCTGAAAATAAAATGTCTAAATTCGGTGAAGTTTGCTTTGTACAATAGTGATGATTAAGTTTTGTCCTAGAAAATGTTCGATATTTCCCAATTTTGTTGAATTTAACTCCGTGTAGATGTGTCGAATATAAACTCAACCGCTATAGCGGCCGCTGCTCGTGGTCTGCGCTCTGCGGTGACAATATCGCGTGCCCACAGGTTGCGGCTGGCCTATCTATGGACTATTTCAATTAGCATTAAATACAACTGAATTTTATATTGTATATAGTGTTTGTTCTGCAAATACAATCAAATTATCCATATGGTTATATTAATTATTTTTTGCAGATATCCACGGGAGGCGATAACAATTAACCCGTTGTTCTATTTTAAAAAAGTTGAGATGTTACAAACGACGCCCGAATGGCACGATTTTGATCTAGTTAGGCAAGTAGATATCCTATATGGACAGTAAAATCTCTACTTACCGAGCTCAATCTGCAATATCCCGAACTTGTGCAGAAAAACACCAACAGTATACATTAACGTCATTATTTTATTATTTGTTACGTTCGAAAAATCTGTGCAAACCTTACGAAACACAAATAATCAACGCGGCACTACATCATTCAAATCAAAATAGAAAGATGAAACTGAATCAATTTTTCAGTCAAATATAAGTTAGCCATAAGAGTCTCCAGGCACATTATTATTGCATCGACGTTGTCCATTAGTGCTTTCAGCGTAGAGTGCTTTAGAGGGGGGGGGGGATTATGCGGGGGGAGATTATTTTTGCGCATGTTCGTGCTAAAAATTTGTTGGCGATCCTGAAGTGGTAAACGTGCAAATTAACTTGCTGTAGGAATTATTTTTCATATCAACAACATTTCATATACAAGTAGAAACGTCTTCAAGAACAAATTGATAATATATTACAAGTTCTATTGATGCGTTTTCATATCTGACTGCGTCACATAAAAAAATTCAATAATATTTAGGTACTTACTTATGTAAATTATTTTTGAAGTTTCACTAGTATACAATATTGCTTGCTGGATTTTAAGGATGTGCTATTCAATGATTCCAGTATAATGACCCTATTCATTGCATTATTAAAGTGTACTTTTAGCGTTTTACATAACTTGCATACAACATACGCCAGTTCCCTGATGGTCCTTACGTTCTTTCGCCATTCTTATTCCCATATGAATAACAATATAATTGTTTGATATCGTTATGGGTAGCTGTTAGGATTAGAAACTAAGTCTTTGTAACAAATAGCAACATAGAAGGAGGCAATTCAGCTCCCATGCATTAGGATACTACCTTGTGTCATCACAGCTGAAATGGGCTGGAAGCCAAACCCTGCTTACACCGCCGTGAAGTGACAGCTCTCATAATTTAAGCTGTTATGAGTTTACCGTAGCACATGCGACGGGAAGCCGGTAGGAGCGCAACATGTTCTCTAAATTGTCTCACACAAACACACACCCACACACACACCCACACGCGCACGCGC
>JAFELO010000032.1:439398-450153 GCA_017140195.1 Eumaeus atala | reverse complement strand
GCATTCCATAAAAAGTCAAGTTCAATTCTTACAACATACACTCTTGTCAACTACATCGTGTGCAGAGTACAACTGTGTGCAGGAAGACGAAGTTTAATGTTTGTCTACGATGTGTGTACTATTGGAAAAAGTTCTTTTAATAAAGAAAACATACAGATAATAATACGTAAATAAGATAATAAAATTTTGATAATGAAACGCTCTAAAGCGACGTATTATTATTTCAGTAATAATTTTCTGACACTACATTTTCATTGACCGCCTTCTGAAACCGTCGTTTGCGAACGTCCAAGTGATGTCTTCCGCCCCTTCACTGCGGTCGCTTCATCACGTAACCACTTATAGACAGCTTTACGTGGATATAGAACAAAAACCTTTTAAAGCTACGAAACTTCAGTGTATCGTCTTAAGTAACGATACTCGATCCATGCCATGGGGTGTACAGGCAATGTGAGGAGTCAAATCATGTGAAAACAAGTACATCGTACAAGAGAGGCCCAGAGAGTGTAGAGCGACGAAGTTAATACAACCAACCACGAAATGCGACTGGAGTCTTTTCTTTTAACATCAATGCACCCACCTCCGGTGGCAGGGGGCATAATATTATAGAATAAACGTAACGCATTCTATAGGAAAGCCACAACGCGGCCAGCTTGCTGTTAGCAGCGCACGCGGTCGCTTTGGTGAGTACCCAATTATAACTATGTATAGAGGACCACCGCAGCCCGAGAGCACCACATTTTGCTGCTAATTAATTATTAACAGTCCTATCATAACATTGTATTGTATTTGCGGGCGCTTACATACATTTTCTATGACATGTAACAATTACGTTTTGAAAATTAAATATGTTTTAAAAAAGTATATCTTTGACGGTAAGGCTTAATGTTCTCTGTGTTGAAGAAATGTCACTCTTTTTCTCTTCGGCGTGGCTTGGACGACGGATTGTTTTAACGCTGACGCTGTCTGCCTTCAGCGAATCATAGTTAAATAGTTTTATCTTTTCCGTCGTGAACTAAACGTAAAATAATTAAATAAAAATTATATTTCATAAAGAAGGGTGAGTATTTGATTTCTTGCCGACGCCATTTTTCATATCTTATTAAACCTTGTGATTCAATATTAAATTGTCTTAATTCATGTCACATGATCTGTATGGCTATTAATGTGACCTATCGTATCAATAATGTTTTAGTTGGAATAGTATATGTCACATGGGTCAATTGGTTGTTAGATTCTATTTAACTGTAACAGTATATATATTGTCCGATTTTAGTTGGCTCATGAAGCCAAGATAATGTTAGTCTTATTGGTTGTGTATTCCTTTTCCTTCCTTCCACTTCCACTCTTTCACTCCTTTTAACTTTTATTTCTCTTTTTCTTAAATACTATATTATGCAAATATAGAATATAGGGAATGAAGGATAATTCGTGAAAATTAGTGGTTATGGAACAATAATAATTATATACCATCCAAGTTGCATTTCACAATTGCAGGTTAACGGAAAGTATACGTTTTGTTTTCGTGCGATAGTGAAAACGCACAGTAACTCCATCTTATGATTACATTAACCATCCATGGCCTCCAATGAAGAAGTAAGATTTAACCTTAGGTCTATAATCTCTAGAAGTTATTTGACATGAATAACGGTTTGATCCACTCGTGCTCCTGAGGAAAAGTCCTGACAGACAAGGAGACGGGGAAGAAGACAGGAAGCCAAGTGGTCATATAAGAGTTTAGCTATAAACCTTCGCGAGAATAACTGCGGGGTGCAGCACGGCTATTAATTAGATCATATTATAGGGAAGTTAGCCGTCTTTAACTAGTGACATCAAGAGATGATTTACAGAGAGGTCGTGTCGTTGTGTCATCATTGCAGCGGATCCAGAGTGGTACGACCGGTCCCTCTAGCTCACATTATACCGCCACAAAAACCTGGGTATCCTGTTGCCATCGTGTGGTTTGCGAGTAGCTGGTGCCTAATTGGGCTGGTGGCGTGGAGGTGGGCTACGCAAATGCGGAAGTTAATTAGCGTCTGCAGTCACCAAATGGTTATTAAAGGTTTGACATGATTTTAGTGACTCAAGCAACAAACTAATATTCCAGTCACTACCATTCGACGTCATCATTATAGAAAAGCATATCGAGACACAATTTGAAGTCAGGTGTTCAAACGAATAATACACATCTGCATATATCACCAAAGGACTGCGCGGACTGTTGGCTTGTGGCTAGGTAGCAGATACCCGGAAAATTGACTTAAATATAGCTGTATCGAGTTTGAGATTGCATAGCTCTGTCTACGTTCTCCTGTAGAGAAAAACATCTATGTTTCGTAAGAGTTAATACCATGCTGCATTGAAGCTGTCTCTACTGATCGAGTAAAGTGTACTTTATGCCCTGTTATCGCTAGCTTTAATGTGGGCAGGCGGCTATAAATCTTCTCTTCAATAGCAAACATGGCAAAAATTTGTCAGTGTTAGCATGCTTAGAAATAATCAACCTCATACAACCTGAATAGCTAGAAATTTCAACAGAAGAATGGTTCTAGGTGCATTACAACACGCACTATGTCTGCAGTGGATATAAATATTAGCTAAACATATCTCATAGCGTAGCCTCCTCGGGTGATTCTCACCTGTTGTACGTATTGTGATATATAACAGAAGGAGGGTAGAAGAGAGAAGACGGGAACACATCTATATAATCCTATAGGATGTTTATAGATATTGGTCACAAACAGCTCAGACTCCCCATTTTTTTTTCTAAATTATATATTCTGTATGTAATATACATTCTGTAGTGACATAGAAACAACATTTGCTCAGATAACTATTTTTTTAATAAAAATAAAAATAATAAATACTTATTTGTTAATATAAGCAAATTTTCTTTGTAAGAAGTAGTGCCGCAGCTATTGGAACGTCCCAACAGTTTTGTATAGTTAGTGAGAGTGCGGTTACCCTACTAGAGTAAAGCAAGTTGCTGTAATAATCTGTTTATGCGCGCATCTTATTGGTGGTCTATATTTCTTGGCAGTCTCAAATATTTATACTTCATATGTTTTTTTTTTTATAGTAATTAATATTTTTTTTCAGTGAAAATATAAAAATGCACAGCTATATAGGCGCACTGGCCTGCTAGGCCGGGTACCTCGTAAGACACGAGCATAGGCGTCATTATTACCGACACTGTGATCTTCACAAGGTGTTAAGTTTTCCAATGACTAGGCCAGATCGGTAGCATCTCCCAGAATAATGGCAGTACTGTCTACCGTCCTGTCTTGGTTTGGAGTACAGGATAGCCCGTAACATTTCATGAGAGGTCATTACATCTGCTTGTTTGACCTTAGATCTCGCAAAATAAAAAGAAACGATAATCTACGACGAAGTGTTTAGCAATCCACTTAAACTTCTATAAAATGAAAAAAATATAAAATAACCTACTAATTAAAATATAGGTCTGAGAGATTTATATTTTAATATCCTATATGATGTACCAGAACGAATATAAGTGCTTAAATTACTTTAATAAAATCTTAACGTTCATAGACTGTTAGGCTAAGTTGGCGTTGTTTTAGGGGTATAAAATCTCCAGTGTTTCGAAGTATTACCCAGCCAGCTGTCAGTGTTAGTTTATTTGACTGCTGGGCTTATCTGTAGCTCTCCGCATCAGTCGTGGTTGGAGTCGTGCCAGGCTGTCGACTGTTATCGCTGATCATGATACCTGCCCGTCAGGAACACTCCCCGCACTCGGGAGTTGATACCATATAGTACAGTGCCTTGCAAGAACCCCTTTTTAAAAGGATTTTCATAATGGTTTTTTGAGTTTACTCAATATGTAACGACATTTAATGCTGTATGAAGCATATGAGCAGTGACTTTGTGTGAAGTATTGATGCTTAGCGCAACCCTTGGCTCTTTACCATTTACAGAACGCTTCGCTTCAGAATCTAGTTCGTTTTAAGCCGCAAACTCTACTCGCGTACCGGTGCAGCTTTCACACACAGTTTGGTTATAATTGGCTAACACAAGGGCACAAGAAAACTGGGAGCTAATTAACGTGCTAAATACTACAAACTTAGTTCTTCATGTAAGAACGTAACATATCTTAAATTTATGAGAACTTATCTTGACAGTAAAACGTAATGGACTTTCCATACTTAATAAAATATGGCGGATGGGCACAGCAAGCGACCGCTTTAGGCTTAAGAGCTAGATTATTTTGAGCATTAGACCATTAAAGCCTTAAAACTTGGGTACATATTATTTATCATCAACAAATTATCTCATCTGCCGCTAGTTGAAGTGAGCTGTTAAGCGCAGAATCATCACCAGATGAGAAGTAGTGCCAGGAGGAGATCGTATATTTGCATGTCACGCAAAATTATACGATAAATGATTTCCCCCAGAAGGATATTAAACTTTTAGAATGCATAATATATTACATTATATTCTATTAGAGGATCATTGTTCTACTGTAAGATATAATCTTGCTGTGTGACGCCACCGTGAACCTTAGCTGTCTCTTCACGCTGCCGTTACGAGAACAGGATACGCTACCTCTAACATTCTCCTAAATACGTCAGAGAAGAAGCTAGATTCCTAAATATACAATAAAGTTATATACATCCCAAATCCATTCCCATCATCATCATTATCAGCCCTTATTGGTCCACTGCTGGACATAGGTCTCTTTCGATGAACGGCAAGACGACCGACCTCCAGCTACTCGTATCCATCCCAGACTCGCTATTGCACGGAGGTCGTCTTCCCACCTGGTGAACGGTCGCCCAACACCTATTTATCCTAAACACTGCCGCACGTTAAATACTTCCTGCAAAGAATTATCAAACAGTTTCGGGGAAATCACCTTGTAACATCCCTCGATGCAATTGGATTGACCCTGTTTGAGCTCCCGAAATCAGAACGGACATAAAAGCAGCGTCATACAACGCTCTCAGTATTTCGACGTATCGTCCATCGAACTGACATCGCTGTAAGGCTTCCAGAACAGCCCAGGTTTCAACAGAGTCAAACGCTTTTTCATAGTCCACGAAGGCAAGGCGCAGTGGCTGATTGCACTCATTTGTCTTTTGTACAACTTGCCTTATGGTGAAAATGTGGTCCATGATGCTAAATCCTCTGCGAAACCCAGCCTGCTCCGGTGGCTGGAATTCATCAAGCTTCATGGTGAGACAATTCGTCAATCCTTATGAGAATAACTTGAGAATATAGCCAAGAAGTGAAATTGGTCTGAACTTTCAAAGAAATAATTTGTCACCCTTCCTAAAGAATAAAACAACGTCACTTCTAAGCTATTCCCTAGGAGGTACACCCCGCTGAATGACAATATTAAAAATCTTCTTTAGCTGTCGTAACACAGTTTCGCCTCCTTTCCTAAGAAGCTCGACTGTAATTCCGTCCTTCCCCGGAGCCTTAACCCATTTAAGCTGCGCTAGAGCTAGGTTATACTTACTCAAGTTGATGTCCGAAAGATCGCCTGATAATGTTGTGTCAGGGTTGCACGCGGATTGTTGTTCAGGGTATCGAGATGAGGAGCGTGCGACGGATATAACTTGATATGGTAAGCTACGAAGAAACGGTAACCCCAGAATTAGTCCTAACCTTTGTCGGATGACTTCTTCTAAACTTCTCCACAAGAATCTTCAACCCTCTATTCCGCTCAAACGATTCGGTAACCCGTGGCGTTTTGAGCAGCAAAGGTCTCGGCGTATTAGTTTGCGGATTTGCTTAGAAAGAAGCTTGACATTGGCAGACGTAACGTGTTCGTGTTTTCTTTTTTTCTTTCTTTCCAGCACGTGTAGTGCAGGTAAGTTAAGAAACTCCTACAGTATCCATCATCTATGTCCCGCTTGCAACCAATCACGCTAGTCATGGCCTCGTCAATTGCCATTGTAGTTTTAGACGTATCGACGCATCGAACCGGTTTTTAATTGCAGTTAGAGTTTTTCGGAACCTACCCTGGTTCGACGGAAGTTATGTCGGAGTTTTGACTATACTAAACAGACACGCTCGCGTCGAAAGCCTATATTCAGAGAGCCTCTAACCAGTCTGTGATCACTTCCGGTTTTAAACCTATTGATCACGGACACATCCCTATATATATGCTTTCGGTCCGTCACATTAAAGTTAATCTCGTTCCTTATTGGAGCTCTGCCATGTCCACTTCCTATAGGGACCCTTCTTAAAATAAGAGTTCATTAAGAGGAGGCCCTCTTTCTGGAGGAGGTTTACCAGCATTTGCATCCTGTGATTTCGACTTCCGACTACATGTGGTCCCAGACTCGATTCGACACCATCTCATACTCTCACTTTGGCATTAAGGTGCTCCCGTCTACTTCACTGTCACTATGAAGAATATGGGCCACCACACAATCAGATCGCTGAAGCCACCAAGATTATAAGAGGCTATTTATTGCCCCTTGACGACTTTTACGTCACCCTGGGCTTGGACTGAGGGTGGGGTATTCTTTAGCCGCCCTCGCACATCCAACGTATTGCCAATTTATTGCCAACTTACTTTTAATTTGAAAGTACATAGTATAGTTACCACACAACTTACAATGCAATTTATTTCTCTGCATTCGTTATTTACTGAACGATGCTTGAAATATTCGATATCGAACTCATTAGACTTAAAAACTTTTAACGACCTTACATTTTAACAATGGCAATTGAAAACGAATCAATAAAAAATATTTTAATTCTCTCCGCTAAATTTTTAATAAAATGTAGAACATGTAAAGTTTAGAAAGTTATCATAATTGGCTCAATTCCTAGAAAACACATACTACTTACATACATTTATGGGAGAAATGGGCAATAAAGTTGTGGTATTTATAGTGGTTATTATAATGTTATATTAACTTTCTTATTAATGAAATAGTAAATTATCATTTACAAACACTAGATTAGAGATTTATTAAGATTATGGTATTAAAAAACATTAACATTAGGTCAGTTGTAACTGAACAGAACAGTTGGTCACGGCGCACTGTACACAATATTGCAAATTAAAGATAAAAAATAAACTGAAACAAAGACAATGCTAATAACCTTCATGTTTAAGCACCACACTTACAAAATATATTACATCATCGTGTCATCTTTAAAGGGCGGTTAAAAGTTGCCATTATAAATATTTAGCCAGTGCTTCTGGCTTCATCGTCAGATAATACGGCCGCTAAAGGTGTACATTCGAGCTATTATTATCGTTTTTAGGTCGCATATGTGGTACCTATCTTAATGGTGCTCAGAACTCTGCAACAGTATAAAAACGGATTTTGGTGCCTCGTGATGCAATACGACCATTCTTAAACCAAATCCAGACATAAAACCGGTATCGAGTCGTAAAGTGTTTCGTGTTCAGTTGAAGAGCGTGACCAGTGACGCAGAAGGACACTGAAAACACGGACGCCTTTCCATTTTACTATGAACTCACCATGAGATAAATCTCAACAGTAATTCGCAGTGACTAACATTTTATTTATAATATAATACATATTGACTGTACCTGGTCGTTACTCGCAAAATGTCACGTATATCATCCCAAGTGGCCCTGCTATTGACACTCGGGTGCTCGAGGCGGCTCAATGACCCGCACAGCACAAGCAATAAATGCTAATACGTGAAATATTACCATGAAATGTGCCGTGAAACGACGGGAAAGGACTACTCGTACAGATCTCTCCGAAAATCAGATATAAAGTGCACAAAGTCAAGTGGACAATCAGTACGATCAGAACGATCTGATAGATAATTTATATATTGACTTGTTTAGGTTGTACATAGCAACAACAACGTCGTCCTGGCCGAATTTTGGCTATGGCTAACGTCTCTAGACACTTATTCACTTTCGATTCATTCGCATATTTGGGGTAACATGAAACTAAATAACATATTATTTAAAACTATATAAAGATAAAACCGTAACAATGTACTTTCGTGTGTTCAAACCGACGTCGATATATCTGTGCCACACTTAACGACTCCTCTGTAGAGACTTGGATTGTTAACAGAATTCTGTGAGGCTCGACTGAAATTGTTAGTAGTAATTTTAGGGTAAAATTTGAAAAGCGCATATTGCAAATGTGGAATGTTATGGCGATATTTATAGACGGCCAAGGAGGGCCGTTTTAGGGAGGTGTCAAGCGATTGCCACGGAGAAGAGGAAAGAAGTCGATTCCTTTAAATGCGTTTGAGTCTAGTGAGCTGCAAGACATAGAACATGCAAGACATGCACCAGCGCCATGTTGTTGTGCACCCGAACATCGCTCCTGTTGAATTGATAATTGTCAATCATCAGCAGGCACGTCAATCATGTTTCTCTGAACACCTTCATTAATTTGAAGAAAAACAGGTCATAGCCATTAAGTGATTGACATCAGCGCTCGCTTCCCGTTTGATAAAAAAATAGTCGTAGGATAAAACATTATTTCGTAATCTGTGCCTTCGAACCTTTTTTTGTTATGATAAGAATTAGCGATGTATTTCAGGGATTTATCATGAATCGATTTCGAACCAAATATTTGTCGCCCGCCAGTGTACATTCTGTCTCAAACATAAGAATATATTTTAAAGTAGTATGAAATAAAAATAGTAGTAGAAATAGAACTAGTAAGAAATAGAAATAGAAATATATTTATTTGTAGAAGCATGGTATACAAAATGGATATTAATCAATTAGTCGAAGTCCCGCACGCTTCGCTTAAGACAATCAGCATAGAAGTGCTTACAAAATTATAATTATTAGACTATGTTATTTTTCACATTTCCTTGAGTTTGTTTATTATCATTCTGTTATACTTTCAAAATCAGCTGTTTACAAATATTATTTTTATTAGTCAGGTCGTTTATATGAAACGTCACATAATTATTTTAAATAAATGTAATAGTAATTAATAATGTAATCGGAGCATCATTCACAAACTACAGGAAATTGTACTACAAAAGTGTATAATAACAAAGCTCACAATGTACATTAACATTCGCGTATCTGCTTGTATCTGATGTCATGTAGATGTGCAATAGATGTACAATGTGGCAGCACAGAGTCTGTAACAATCAGTTCAGTGCAATAAACATGAAATTTACTTTGCAACGTAAATACAAATTGCTAGCGTTGCAAAATATGAAATGCCCGATGCAACGTCTGTCCACTTGATATTTTCCGAACATGAAAGCAAAGACCAATATATGAACGCAATAAGGCCAGATTGAGAACGTTGTAGATAAACTAAATGCCGAACCCGATTGTTGACCAGCGCCTCCTGGTACTTCAAAAGCGTCTGCCCGTGGAACAATCTCAGAGTTTGACTGTTAATTTCGAAGAAGAAACGTAATGAAAAATGAAAACTTTTCAGCTGGGCGTTCGTCATCGTGAGTATTTTTATTTATTTTGAAACTAATTTATATGAAACTCAGCTTTTCTCTATAGAAACTTTTGTAATTGGAATAGAATATTTTAAAATTATTGTAAATAAGATTATAGCGTCGAAAGAAAGTAAATACTAGTTAAGAAATATTCCAATCACCTTGCTATATGGAAGCTTAATTATTGCTTAAAATAACAAATGTTATATTTTACAAGAACGAGGGCAGGAGGACAACAAATCCACATAGCAATTGCGGATGCCTATGGGCGTCGTTAGCTCCCAAAAACACTGCCGATTACTTTTCTCCCCTTACCTTATAAAAATAGTTCAATCGAGAGAAATATTTTGCTGCGAGTTTACAGAAATTCCAATTAAGATTTAGATACGCCGATTAGGGATGATGTGTCCAAAATTTATTAGTAAATTTATATCGAGATGTTGGCCCAAATCTAAAGCAGTCCCTCACTATAATGTACATATTCGATGACAGCCAGGTTCTATTGAATTAACAAACTGATTTAGGTCACTCAATAAGTTTGTATCACTCGCTGAAACTGATAAAGTAAATGTTAATTGATCTTATAGTGAGATTTCTACACAGATATATTATTCTATTATTTTTTATATTTTATTATATTATATTTCTATATTTTATTATTCTATAGAAACATGGGGTATAAGACTGGAAACAAACAAGATCTCTAAATACAATATTATTTATTTCGACTATAAAAATGGAATACAATGTCTTATTATATTCCCGAGAGGATACAGTCACCAATCACATTTAATTTACACAGTGTACTAAACACTGCAGGTTAAACGAGTGTTACATCTCTTTTTAGCTCTAAACAGAAAATTTGTGGCCTTTTCCACTTGAAACTGCATCGGTGCAGGTGGAGTGTTATCTTGTCATAGTAAAGTTGAAATAAAATAGAGAATGAAAACAAACTTAAGGATCTAAGTATTTTCAAAGCAATTCTAAGTTAAACTGAAGTGTATTCTCGTTAAAAAAAAAAGAGGTGTTCTTTCTATGACGACAGCATAAAAAAACTAACTCTAATATTAATATTTATAAAAATAATGAATGTATAAAGCGAAACGTTTTCTAATTAACGCTGGTGTCAGAAGTAATCCGGGAAACGGGGACCCACACAGGAGAAGCTATGTCCAGGAATTATTCATGTTACTAATTACAGTTGTTTCTGTAGCGTTAAGAACGTGATAATATTATGAAATATGAAATTAAATAAAAAGTTATTTTTATAGAATAGGAGATCAGTCGAGCAATTGCAGCCTTTTAATGACTTCCGACGCCCATGAACATCAGCATAATTATGCCGACGCGTTGCCCTCC
>JAFELO010000032.1:419363-439332 GCA_017140195.1 Eumaeus atala | reverse complement strand
CTTACCATTTAAAGACTTTATCATAACGACTTAAATAATTTGTTGTGAGAGTATTTTGTTTTTCCCAGAATTGGGTATAACTAGGAGCTTTTTTTACAATGTATGAGATCAATACTTAGTATTAGACATCCGCACAATCTGAGCACTCGTAAATATGTTCCCCTTTTTTGCCCAGCACCTTCAAATAAATATTATGAGATATGAATTAATAATAACATTACGAATAAATGGAGTGTAATGGCCAATCACAAACCCGAGTCAAGTTTCCGGTAGCGACAAATAACTTTTAAAATTATTATAATAGTCATTTAAATTTAAACTTAGTTAAGCAATTCAAGAGATTTGAATTCTAAGTTGTGACTTATACTGAGGAGACGACTGAACAGATTTAGATGTTCTAATTGAGTCATACTCATATCCGTTCGTCAAGTCAAGACGTTCCCGGTTCACACGCAACATAATGCACCTGTGAACATAAAAGACGCTGTCTGAGCATTAATCCTTACAGTAGGGATGGGTGAGGCTAACGTAACTACCGCGACCAATTTTTTTATATTATTAAATTTTTAATATAACAATAAAATAAAAAATCCGCGACAAAACAAAAGTATTCGGAACAAATGGTATGTTCGTTTGAGACGCACCAGGGTCCGTAGATACCCTTTCCCATTTATTTTATATTGAACCAAAACTGTAGCGAATTGTTGGCATGTAATGAAATGTTACGTTCATTTATATAACCTAATCCATTGCCTTCAGCAATTTGCTTTGTGTTTTATTGATGTTGTTATATACGGATTCGACAGTTCAGAAAATTACCAATATCTTCAACATTAGTTCGACAATTTGCTTAGTGAAATGTAAGTAAATATAAAGTAATGATAAAATTATTTGAACATTTATAAGAAATAATGTTAGAACCATTTACGTGATTAAGAAACTAAGTCAAGAGTAAGGATATGAATGAATTAAATAAACCAAACATAATGTTCTAATAGAGATCTCAAGCGGGTCTGCTCTATTGTTCACAACCTAGTTGAATCAAAGAACTTAAAAGTCAGTGCGAAAACTAATACAAAACTAAACTAATACAGGTCTGTGCGCTCCTCTGAGCCTGTCACAGCCCACCACCCAAACGATAAGATTTACCGTTGGCGCCAACTTTAATTATATCGGTTTTTACAATATTGTGTAATATTGAAAACATCCATCCAACTTATTTTATTTTCATAAATTAAAAAGTGCGGTATTATTTAGAGATCGTTTTTTGCTAAATTTGATGTTCTTAAATGATGGTCTAAAATTAAAGGGTTAACACCTCTTTCGAATGCATATCCACAAGAACGTCGACGACGAATACGTCGTAATTTGAGTTATGTTGCGGCAAACTCATACGATATTGTAACTTAATTTGCTGACAAACATAAATTCAGAAATATATCTTTGTTGTGACAAATAAGCCTTAGCGTTTGAAAACCGTTTTACACTTCATAACGCTATTCCTTTGTACCTAACAAATATACATTCCCACGTTGTCCAAGTTTAATGTATAAAGTACCTTACGAACCAATCTACTCCCGCATATATAAACTGTAACACAAGTGTCTGAATTATTACATCATGCGACATAAATTCTTCTGTGAATACACGCAGGGGAATCATAAGCGACAGCGGGTGCCGGAGTCCATTATACTATACCAACAATATGTAATTGTATCTATATATCTAAAAGGAAGTCGTGTTATTTACACCACTTATAACTCAAGAACGGCAGAACAGATTTGGCTGAAAATTGGTAGGGAGGAAGCTTAGAGCCAGGAGACGGACATAGGATACTTTTTATCCCGTTCGACAGCGTTCCCGTGTGACTTGACATGAAACGTCAGTCACTATAAAACATGGTATAACAAAAAAGAATCAGACTTGGAATAACAAAACGCAAATGACAGCAATGTAATTGACCTAAAATGACAGCTATGTAATGACGTATGGATGACAATTTGATATTTGTAAGAATTCAATATTAAAACTATTTCTGTTAAAGAAATAACTAAGAAGAGGATTGAAGTGAAGTGAAGTTTAATTGAAAGCGAAGTGAAATTTAATTAATAATGCCGTGACCAAGGCGATTGAATCTTTCCCGACAAAGCCGTAATGCAAGAAGAATACTAGTTAAAAAATATACACGATGACATCCGTAATAGTACTTTAAATGTTTTTTTACTCTTGCTTTTGTAGTTTAATATCCGGTTAACACATTCTGGTTTATAAACAGATTTACTACATATAACATTTGTATCTTCAATGTAAATCTGGTTTATAAAAAGATTCTACAAATAGGTAATAAATCTGATTAACTTATATGACGATGAAGACGAAAATATTTCTGAATATCTGAAAACTCGTATACCGTACGTATTTTTAGATAGCTCTTGAATAAAATATAAGGTGAAAGAAAATAAAAAAAACACAATCTGAGTACCCGAGTATCAATAGAGTAGTAGAGTATGCTTCGTTTTGACACATGAGTGCAACAAACAGGTGCGCGTGTCGATAGGCAATGAGATTAACATGTTAATCCTACGTTCTACTCCTAAAAAAATAATTTATTATATTAATTCTATGGTTCTGCAGATTGGACCACACATCACTTCTGCCACTTCCTTCTGCGACCATTTTTGACTTTAATATCTCTCGTTTGTCCCTAATATACACTATAGATAAAAAAACCGCTATTGCATTGTGTCGTGTTTTACTTTGTGTCCGCCTTTCAGAGCGACCCTCTGCGGCGGTAGGTGACCGGGACACCACCTCTTACTGCAGTAACAACGTGCAGACTTGAACACACCGCGGCATACGACTCACTCTCTGTTACTGTTAGCTGCTGTTGTACCCGTGTTCTGTTAGCAACAAGTAACCACTACTGGACGTTTGTCCTCTAATGCTCTAATATTGTGTGTTTTTGTCACATTGCCGCCTAACTGTGAACAGAAGTGCAAGTGTTGTGGCTCACGTATCACCGACGCGTGCCGACACAGGCGTTCTCGAGCACTCGCCTGTGAACACGCCGCACCGGTCACGTCAGTGATATATAAAATAGCTTCATGAGTGTCAATTGTATATCATCAGAAACACGGGCCGTTCAAGGTACGGTGACTCAGTTATGATCAAGTTGTGTTCTGTCCAAGGTATTCTTATCTTGGACGGAACACAACGTCAAAGTACCAGCGGCTCGTCAATTGTGGTAAGCGATGACGCGTCACGCTTGATTGAAAACGTCACTATTAGTGAAATTTCATACTTACTTTACTTCAATTGTGTTCTTCCATCTATAATTATAGTATTATCTAATGTAGATATATAAATATAGCTTCTATAATTATAGTTTAAAGATTACGTATATTATAATAGTTGGAATTGAAAATACATGAAATGAAAATGCGTCACATCAATGACGAAGTTTACTTGCCTTATGACTTCATCTGTTGTAAAAACCCTGTCCTTCTCTCCCACACACGTATGCACAGAAACACACAACTTGTTTTCTTCCATACTTTTTATAGTATCGTGTGCAAACGAGCAGTCGGATCACCGAAAAGCAAGTTCTTACCGACGCCCACAAACGGCTCCAATGACAGACATTTCGCAGTTTACTTGGTATTTCCAATCAGATACGACCTTATATTCCTTAAGGCCCGCAACGCGTCTGTAACACGCCTAGTCTTGCAAATGTGTATGAGCGGCGGTAGTCATTAGCAATGTCTCGTTTGTCCCCTATCCTTTAATTTTTTAAGACTGCCAATTCCATATTGACTACGCTGTAGAATCAGTAGAACGTAAGAAGCAATTGCTTTTTTGCTGTAGTAGCCGCATATTATACCAACAGCAAATTTTTGCCAACTCAAACATTACGATCTAAATGAATACTTAACATCAAGCAACACAGATAGGAACTGTGGAGTGAAGATTTCCCGAGAGCAGCTACTGAAAAACTGATACCACCCGTAAGTGTTCGAGAGCCTTTATTCGTTCGAACCAAATGAGAATCCGTTTGGATTATCATACACAGGGCTCGTCCGCCTTTATACTATTTCAGATAAACGTTTTGGTCTTGTGTGTGTATGTGTAGTTGTCACTTCACATTGGTCTTATGTGGTCTTGTGTGCTGTCGCTACTTATTCGGATTGTGTAATTCCAGAGGTCTCAGTGCTGAAAATGCTGTAACATATACACGCTTACGATACCATCCTAAGATTTCGAAACGTAATCTTAGTGAGTGGAAAAAAAATGAAATAAAGTTGGAAGTTAATGTGACGTCATTATAGAGCATCCCTTCGCTGAATTTGTCTTGCTATTTGTTTAAATCAATTTCATACAGAAGACATGGGAGAATTTGTCGAAAGGAATTAATTGCCTTTTAATTTATGTTACTATAATATATAAAATTATAATTTATATACTATGTACTTAAATGATATACGAATTCACACATCGAGGCGTAGTCGTGTTAAAAAATTAAATAAATGAAGTTGCTTTTTTAAATTTAATTTTAATGTTCAAAATCCAAATATTCAACTGTGAATTTTAAGACTTTCAACACAGTGAATATACATCATTCCACGCAAATGAATACACTGAGAAAAAAATTGCTATTTAATATTTTATTAAGACTAAAATAGGAGGAGTGGGAAGTGTATACAGTTTGTTGTTATATAATAAACTCCGCACCCATCCCTTCACATTTCCATGCGTGGCTTTTACAGGCGCCCTCATAGACAAATTTCGCATATCGAAAGTGATCTTCCCCGTCCCGCCTCAAGGTCCTCACACTAATATTTATTCAGTCCGCTGTCAAGATCCGTGTCCATGTATACAGTCGAGCGGAGTGAACAGATATATTTGTTATCAAACCAATTCGATTTATAACGCGCGACACGGCGTCCATGGAACATTCATATATGCAAAGTTTGAACGAGATACTTTTATATTATATTGTTACTGGGTAATGGTTTATTTTTATCTAAAACTTGTTTTTTACACAGATATAAATAAATAATGTTAGGATGACATTTTATATTATTAACTTCTACCCCATTTCACTCCCTTAGAGTTAGAATTTATAAGACTCCTTTCATAATGCTCTTTTACATCATAACAGGAACCCCTCCACCAAATTTTAAGTTTCTTTGACCAGTTTCGGCTCTGAGCTGTCTGCCAGTCGGTCAACCAGTGACACAGATTTTTTTTTTTGTTTATATAGAGTATATTAAGGTTTTTTGTCTTTTCGGCATTGCCTATTTTTTGTGCAAAGTGTTATTTGTTAATAAAGTATTTTGTCCTGAATTACTGACTGTCAGATCAAGCTGAAATAAACTGCGTGGCAGTGCATTGTAACAATTATTTTGGTATGTTTTTTTGCATACTTAAATCAACTGTTTTCTTATACTTCAATATTTATACTATATCTTGTTAATTATTTAATGTATATCAAATGAACAACCTTAATTATACGTGTGAAGGAATGATATTTCAAGGTCTGCTCACGGTTTTATTTTTTCACATGAAACCATCGATCTTGATGAACTACTTAAAAATATAGAAATTGAATATCAAATGAATTAGACACCAATACTAGATTATGCTAGGCAATACATGAGTACACATTAAGTCCTGTCGTCCAGCATTACCTCTTATAATGAGCCAGGCTGCGTGCGATCTGTAGTGATACCGATCTGTAGTGATAGTGTCCTTTCACTCGCATAACAACGCAGTAAATAGCGTGGCGTTACGTGCGGTTTATAACCGGCGGCCCGTTGGAAGAGATGAATGAAGGAGGACAACACGTCAACAATGAAGTGTACACTTAGGGGAGTCGGTCCATCATGAGGTACCGCCTGCTCTTCTCTTAAATTATGTAACACACTTAAATTCTGATATTATTTTTTATTGTAAAATAAAAATCAGAGAAAAAATAAGATGTTATATAATTTTGATCCGTATGTATTAGGAAAACACCATAGAACAAAAAAGATAAATTGTATCATAATTCATGCCGTCAATTTCTTAGGGACAAAATGTATGTGACAGTAAGATGGGCTTAAATAAAATATGTACGACGTACGTGTATCGAAAACATATCTGTTCGGGTTTAGCGGGGAACATTTTACTCATCATCAGCAGAAACCGTCACAATTGTGTGGTTTTGTTACCCAATATATATTTAGTTGTTCAATAGTGATGTCTCGGCCTAAATAACTTCAATGTTGTAGCCACACTGAACAATCTTAGGTGGTTTCACGACTATCAAGTTTGTGAAATAGTCAGTCTCAAGATGTGTTGTATGTTCTGGAGTGCTGGCATTCTCCGACATCGGCTGTTGTCCTCAGCGCAACCACAAGCAGAAGGACCCACCACGTACTGGTTGTATGTTCTGGAGTTCTGGAGACATCTGAATGAGTTGATAGCTATGACAGATAGATACTTTTATAATGGAGTATAATTATTTTATAATTTTATATGCCTATGTTATCGTATAAGAGATAGTGCCATGCTGTATGGTAGCCTAATTGTGTCGAGTTGCCCGGAGAAATATTTACCTCGTGGATTATGCTGTCGCGTTTCGTGTAGCTTATCAGTTTTCGCAAGCCCATTGCAGAGGAGAAGGGAAGGAGGATCATACGTCTGTAGAATAACTGAGCTTCAGCTGCTCATTAATTGTTACCTACCTGCAATACCTATACTTTTTCACAGTATAAGGGGACAAAGGAGAAATCGGAGCCTTTTCAATTTTCTCTAAATCTATTGAACGGATGTTCATGTTTATTTCACTAGTGGATAAAGCGACTTCCGAGGAAGGCTTAAGTGTACAATTTGTTAATGTAACAACAAAAATTGTAAGCCCGAGGGGTACTGAACGGTCATGAATATTTATTTAAGGACACCAGTAGTACAGACTCTATATATTTAAGGACACCAGTAGTACAGACTCTATATATTTAAGGACACCAGTAGTACAGATGTTATATATTTAAATAAAAGAAAAGTTACAGTTACCATATCTGACGCATGCACTTTCACAGGTGACACAACACTGTTGATAACAGCCTGGTTAATGTGAGTAAGCAACAGATATAAGTGACAGTATGATTTGAAAAATTAGCGCGATACAGTTGTTAACATGAATTCCGAAGCATATAAGCATATGATAAACCACTCACAAAATAAATATAGAAATTATTCATTATACATAAATATCTTTTTTTTTAATTGTCTAATTCTAATTAATTTCGTTTGAAACTGACTGAAAGATAGGTGGAGAATATCTAAATGTATCCTGGAGTTACATACTTTGCGATATACAACATTGGATGGCGGGGTAAATTGTGTGGAAATTTCAGAGAAAAGTAGTGGAGCAATTCGCAACAAGAAGCCCTGCCTTTTGTGTAACACGAGAAGATCATACACTGTTCGTCTTACTTTTAGCATGGTTTTATTGAAAAAAATGAGGCGCTGCGAATAGATAGAGACTCTTGTATGTAATACCATTACTGGTGTAGGCAGGGTGTCGGGTAACAGATATTTGGATATCTTCAAGGCGCTGCGAATGCATCACGTGACATGGGTTCCACGAAGATCTCAAATACTACAAGTGGCTTCGAGCTAGTCAACAGCGCAAAAAATATATTAAATAATATAATTTTTGCGCTGTTATGGAAGCCCTTAGAATTTCGTTTTATTATCCCAGTCATTTGTGCAGCCTTTTTATGATCGAATTAATATGTGCATTAAATCTAAGTTTAAAGTCCAAAATTACTCCTATGTCTCGTATTTTGCCCACCTCTTTCAGTTTATCGTTTCTTATGATTTGCGACGAGCAGCATGGACGCCCTTTTCTAGTAAATTTAATATGCCAACATTTTTTTGGTCGAACATAATTTGATTAGCATTACACCATTCGTTAAATCGGTTAAGGTCTTTCTGCAAGAGAACTGAATCAAAGTGAGACGAAACCGTCCTAAATATAAGAGGTTGCCTGCAAAAATTGAGATTCTGCTATTACAAACGGCAAGCCAAATATCGTTAATGTATAAAGAGAATAACATTGGTAAATGTATAAAGAGAAAAACCATGCCAGGTGTGAACCATGGATACCCCAGGCTTCCAGCTTTCTCATGAGAGATTTGTGGTTACTTTTATCGAATGCACTTGTGAAGACCGTGTACACAACATTGACCTGAGACTAAAGTCTGTATGTGATAAATAGGATGTAAATTTTTAGAGACTGGTTTCAGTGATCGACCTCGGTGAAAGCCATGTTGAAAAACATTGATTATTAAATCTATATGACGCATTATAAATGGACATATTACAGAATCATTTATACTTTAGGAAAACAAGACAGTGTAGATATACGTCTAAAGTTCGTAACATCATTTTTGTCACCTTTTTTATGGACAGTAATAATTCGTGCTTTTTTTCCAGACAGCGGAAAATATCCCAGTACATAGGGATTGGTTAAAAACAAGTGATAAGGGAAAGGCTAAGTTAGCTCCACATTTTTTTACAAATAAGGGAGGAATGCCATCAGGTCCAGCACCTTTTGAAATGTCCAGATGTTTTATGACTGTAAAAATATGTATCTTATTCTAGTATTCATATGTCTAAGAAACGTTAGATATTGTTCAAATTTTTGAACTGTTTGCACAATGCCGTTGCAGTGTTATTTTTTACGTAAAATCACTTTATACTTTTGTGAATGTTTGTATGATTATATTATACTCGTATGCTAGTGTTATTGTTAATGTTATGTTTACTACAACTGCTGTATCAATTTAAATATAGTTTGCATTGATTTACTTTTATATATTCACTATTATTTGTTGCAGTTTTTAAGCACCATCTATTATTGTTTGTGCACTTGTTTATACTTAGGACGATAAATTAAGGTGAGAAATTATACACATGATTTTATACTCAGCAAAATTTGAGGAACGCATTTGGTTGCGTACTTGTCTTCACAGTTCACCGTTCACAGTTTTTCATGCATACCTCATGACCATGGTTCTGAATTAAAATAATAGCATAAGAAATAGGATACGCGAGTGCGGTAAATCTTAAAGCGTTACGCTGAAGGTCACTCCTCATATTTCTTCATATCGCGGGTCTAAATACGCGACCGGTTGGCGTAGTGGCAACATAGCTCAATTAATCGTGCATGTTCCGCCAGAGAACGCGAGTTCGAATCCCGCCCACATCATTGAACTTGTATTTACCCATTATATATATCTTAAATATTTTTTTAACTTTCTAAAACATATTAAATTACTTCATCATCTAGCACCTATATAACGAGTGATTACCTTCGTTATCACAAGGCTAGCTTGGTGTCATCAGACCACAGAAATTATAAACCTTTTTTATATATACCTTTTTAAGAAATTGATTCCGAAAACCATCTTACCTAATCAAGAAATAGGCCGTGGGGGTTCATGATGCGTTTGATCTTTCCCTTCCCTAGTAATAGGAAAGTGTCCCGTGCTCAAGTGCGTTAATTATAAAGCTGTGTTTGTCGATTTGTTTCGTGTCACCTCCCTTCTTGTACAGGAACTGACCTACTTTAATGAAAGCAACTACGTGCATAAATTAGAACAAACTTGATGTTAATTAAATAATTAATAATTCCGAAAATTACTGAAGTATATTTACAAAGGCAATTAATTTTATGAGAGGCCGTTTTACACTTTACGCGATGCGCGTGGCGTATCTTGGCTGCTTGCTCAAAGGATTAACTATAGATACTGTTTAAATAAACCGGTCATTAACACGTTAACTGCCATACGAGTATACTCGTAGTATTTTTTTTATGGCTATTGCCACCATACAAAATGGTAAGTACGTGTATACTCGTAGTTAGCAGTGGATCCTAGTCCTAACTACGAGTTTACTCGTAGTATGGCAATAAAATAGGATTTTTATTAGCTATTGCCAAACTACGAGTATAATCGTAAATAATCGGCGCGGAAACTTGCGCTCCCATGCTCTGTATTATATGCCACTTTTTAGTGCGATAATGAGCCGGAATAGATTTCAATTGATACTCCGACACCTTCATTTTGCTAATAATGAAGAAGACGATAGAACTCCACTTTACAAGCTTCAGTCTGTGCTAGATCACTTCAATAAAGTAATGTCGGACATATATACACCCAAAGTTAACATTTGTATTGATGAATCAATAATGTTGTGGAGAGGTCGTTTGGTGTTTCGACAATATATAAAAAATAAAAAACACAAATACGGAATTAAACTCTATAAACTGTGTGAGTCGAATGGGATTGTTTAAAAAATTCGTATATACACTGGCAAGAACAACGAAGCAATCCTTAGAAATTTCAGAGTCGAATATAACCACTCCACACAAATAGTGATGGATCTTTTGCAGGGTTACCTTGACAAAGGGTACAAACTTTACACCGACAACTTCTACAACTCTGTTTTACTCACTAAGTTACTAACTGCAAGATCGACATATGTCTGCGGAACTTTGAGAAAAAATCGCAAAGGAAACCCTAAAACTCTGCTGAGCACCAAACTGATAAAAGGCCAGATAATTACAAAGAGAAGTAACAATGTACTCGTGTGCAGCTGGAAGGGTAAGAGAGAGGTGATATGTATCTCTAATACGCATAAACCTATTCTGGTTCCCGTGTCAAATAGAAACGGTAGGGTTTCAATAAAACCTAATGTAGTTAGAGATTATAACAACGGAATGTCCGGGATCGATCTTTCAGATCAAATGCTCTCATATTACTCAGCTCTTAGAAAGACATTGTTTTGGTACAAAAAACTAGCGATCCACATTTTTGAATCTTTCATTCATAACACATGCATGATCTACAACCAACAAGATAATCTTACTCCAGAAAAGAAATTAGATGCTCTTTCGTTCAAAGATGAGGTTGTAAAATATCTTTTAGGCGAGAAATTCATAAAACACAGTCATCATGAGCAGAAAAAGCAAGGAGAATTACATTACTTAGAGCGTTTACCACCTACCCAAAAAAAACAAAAACCGACGAAGCCGTGTCGTATCTGCACCAAAGAAAAAAAACACAAAGAAACAGTTTACTATTGTCCGGTATGCCCTGAAAAACCTGCCTTATGCGTTGAAATTTTTTTTTAAATTTTTCACTTCTTTAACTTAATTTTCTGATTTAAGTAATGTTTTATTCCAAATGCCAAAGAATTTAACCCCGTCTTCCTTACACGGCCATGGTTTAAAATGAGTCAGAAACCGCATACAATCAACTACGAAAATACTCGTAGTTGGCGGTGCAGCCCAGGTCATGTACTACGAGTATACTCGTAGTTGGCAGGCAATGCGTAACGGACTCGCTCACAAAGGAAACACGTGCGAGGTGTCCATGAAAGTTGGAACTGTCGTTTTTGGCATGATTTGTAAGTTTCCGGTGGCTCATTGGACAGAAGGAGGCAGACACATCTGCATAAGTATGCTGATAACTGTGGGTGTCAAAAGTCATCACAAATCTTTGTGCTCTCTACGCTGACGTGTTGTACATCTCCCTTTCTCCATGCCTCCGGAAAGTAATAAACGCACGGAACGCTGAAATATAGCTTACTTTGCGGCAGTATCATCTGAGCCATCTCGCGCACATGATATCCAACTCCCCGGGCTTGTTTCGGGTGCAAATGCAGCATGGCACCACCTCCTACCCTAATAATGTTATAAATGCGGAAGTTTGTTCAAACGGACGTGAAGGAATAACAATAATTTGTTATTCCTTCACGTCGACACTTCTGCACGGATTTGGTTGAAATTTGAAGCACAGTTTTTGTGGACGACGCAAAATTTACTTTTTATTATACAAATATTTTTTATCTTAGTGCAGATTCTACGAGGCTCATCTAGTGTTTAAATAAATAAAGAAATAAAATAAAACAATACGCCACAGCCACAGCGTAGTGGAACTCCGCATATCTGCAAATTTAGCATTGATCAAACTTGAATTTAACCGAAGTGGCGCCCCGTGGTGCTACTAGTGTGTAGCAGATTCTACGATAAAATATAAAATAAACCTCGAATCCTTGAACATATGTAACGAGTATAATATAATAAATTGCAAACACATTAACAGTTATAATTATGCAAGTATTCGTTAGATAAAATTAGGAAATATAATATTATGTTTACTAAACTGTTTAGGTATTACTTCGAACCCGACTTGTGGTAATCATAAAGCGCGTTAAAAACAAGCAAACAAACTCCTCCGCTTTGTTACATTCCTATCTATATCACTCAGAACGAGCCAAAATATTATACATTCACAACGAATCTGCTTAAAAATTAAATTGTAAAATCGTGACATTTAGCTGGAACACTGTATAATCTAGAGAGCTTCCAACTGCACGAGCAAGTCTTAATGTAAATAAAAAAATGGAGCGTAGCGAGTTTGTGAGAAATTTATTATATTATACTCGTAACATATATACAAGGATTCGATGACATTTTCTAAAACGTTAAATATCAGTTTCAGTATGAAACCTTCACTAATATAACAAAGGTTTGTAAAAAATATCAAAGTAAATCCTTAGGTACGAGGGGTGATTGTTAAGTGTCCGAAGCGACAAAGGAAAACTTTAACAATCTATTTAAAACAATTTTATTTTTCAACGTTTTTTCCTTCTTCCTCGACGCACTTAGTACAGCGCTTCTACAATGCTGTTACACCAGTTTCATAAAATGTTTGCTTTAAACCCCTCATCACTCATCTACGGCGACAATGACTTCATCATTTGAAGAAAATCAAATAATGAAGTCACCTAATCCTTTCTTGACATTCGGAATAAGTGAAAGTCGCACTGGTCAGATCTGGGAAATAGGAGGGATGCGGTAACAATTCGTACCGCAATTCATGAAGTTTGGCAACTGTAAACCTTGACGAGTACACAGGTACGTTGTCATGGTGGAATAAAACTTTCTTTTTGGCTAAATGAGGCCATTTCTTTCGGATTTCTTCACAAAATTTCTGCAGCAAGCTTGCATAATACTACCATTTATTGTTGTTCCACTTTGCAAATAACTAAAGTATCCCTCGAGCATCTCAACTCTCGAGCAAAACTCGTTAGTATCGCGCTTGACTAGACTGAAAAAATCTGATGAATCGTCCACTCGACGTTTGAAATTTCAGAATCAATATTAGATGATAACTGTAGACGTATCACACGACATTAGCCTGGCCCTGTGCTAAGTACCGTATGGACTTGTGTTACGGGTACTAGACAACGGAAATAAATTTTATATATTTCAGATTTTTTACTAAAGGAATACATGTATAAACTTTTATGATGATTCATTACATTTATATGTCTTCGAACCCGCGACCTCTGGCGTAACACGCGGACTAACCACGACGTTACCATCTGAGCCAGCCGGTCGTCAAAAAATAAGTGGAAGTAATTTATCTAATATTTAGTTTCCCATAGGATATACCAGTAAAGTTTAAATAATAGTTACGGCTCTCAATGAAGTTAAATGAAGGTACTTCGCTACAATTAGTAGTTCAGAATGACAATTTCCCAGTAATCCTATTTATGTTTGCTACGTGACAGTGTCATCTGTTACTCAGATGCCTAGCATAGCATTTAGTAATTCTGTACCGCGCGGTGAGGGCGCGCGCGTCGCCCTTGCTCATGTGACGTATCGTAGTGTATACAAATTATTGTACCTGTAGCAGTGACCTGAATGATGCATGCACTGTTCCTGGCATGACCTAGCTTGACACAACGCACGACGCACTGAGGAACCTAACAATGTGCGAACGCAAGAAACAAAAATGTATATAACACATATTTTTATTTCATGCGATAAACAATTGCGAAACCAGACACTTACCATGACTCACGTCTTGCCGCGGCGGTGGATCTCAGTAGCCTAAGGTGAACCAGTACCTTGGGCAGAGCCAGTTACAGCAAGAGGCCTGCTACTGGTACCTCTGATCACAATCGCCGTAAAGATTCTGAAACGCTGGGCAAGTGAAATATGTAAATAAACCGCGTTAAAATCCGCCAAAATAACTGTATTGTAATTTTACCTATTTTACTTATTTATGTCCGTTTATAAAGTAAAATACCTACTCATTAAATTTAAATCATACCATCCCTACGAGTAATACGGACGGATAGATAGACATTTTGGCTACGGAACCCTGAAAAGGAATGTCCATATATTTTTAAGTGTTCTTTGTAACTGCATAGCTTTGGTTTTAATCTAATGTCTTACGTTTGGCTGACTGTTCAAGAACAGACTTTTTTCTCTCCAGCTGAGACGTGAAAGTTTTATATGAGAACATTTTAGAATAAACAAATGTGACATGAAATTCACTTAAAATAGTTCAAATGTTGTTTATGTTGTAAATTTTACGTTTACATGTTTTATAATGTATAAAAACTATCTATGGAACCCGGACTATAATTTATGTACAAGGAACAACATCTTAATGTGCATATGTATGTCAGTCTCGAGTGTGGTGAAAAAGTGTTGATCTTCTAACATATAGTTTGTAATCGATCAAAGTTAAGCGACTTTTTTCAGTATACGGATGAATCTACGTGACCACCGGAGATGTACATTGCGTAGTACATGTTACAGGACAGCTGCCACTTTGCGAGAGTTTCTTTTGAGTGAAAGGTGCAAGTAGTCGTCATATGTAGTACATTACACCTAACTGTAACCGGCCGATTATAGTTCGAACGATTATGAGAGCTTAGGGTTAAATGGTAAATAGAAGAAAAATGGTCATCAAATTTTTAAAATTCATACTTGAAACAGAAAAGAAAATCATTCGCATAATATTATGGGTCCAACTTTTACTGGATCATATATCAATGATGTAAAAGCTGAATACAAAAATGTCCAGCCGGAACTGTCTTGTCACAAACAAACAGGGGGTTGAGGCATCAAGTTATTTCGCGAGATGTGTTGCAGTTCTGCAGGTGGCGGGTAAGTTACATTAACGCAAATATGTCACAAAAATAGTACATTGAAGTTACTTTATCGGGTACAAATATCTCAATTTTTAGGCGATGACTTCAATGACTTCAAATCAACATTTTCCTTTACCATTACGTCTATGCCGTGCTTTACATTTCCACGCGCAATGTCTAATTTAGCTATTATTTGCTAAGAAATTTCCAAGTAGACCAAGCATCTATTCTATATTTTTCGAGAAGACTCAGTCTGAATGATAAAGTAATGCATATTGGTAGAGCTTCAACAAGTGAAGGCGATGATTTCAGTACAGTAGCCAGTTTAATTGATACAACCAGCAGGATGTCGGCCGTTTGGTATGCAATGTAAATCATTAGACGAAAAAATATTACCGATAAACACATCTTTATTTCTTTGAGTTTACAATACTCAATTTCGGTATAAAATATAATTTTTGCTGAAGCTTTAAATACACAGCAGCTCGCAGTTGGGAAATATTAAGAGTCTGTAAGTTTGTGTAAGCAGCTTTTAGACCGCGCTCCGAACTTCAAAGATGAAGGAGTTGTAAGTTAGAGATGACTGCAACTATGAAATATGAACTGAAGTACTTTAGATTGAGCTGTTAAAGCCACATACACACAAACAATATCACGTTGAATGTTATGCGTTATAACTGTACAAGCTTTGAATGTTATGAATTTTTTTATTTCTGTTCCTTTTTAGGTAAAATACTACGGAGAGAAATTTAATAAAGTGAATACATGTATCGGCTGAGGACTTTGGCTATTCATATATGGACAAATGAGTAGCTAGAGGATGTCGATAACTACCGATGTCCGTGAACATCAGCATAATTATCATGCAGACGTGTTAGCTGTTACTCTGCTTCCTTCCTTTCGTACAATGGCTACAGGTAAGTACGCTTATCGCTGTAGGTTAGGGAGTTACCTTTACGATCGAGCTGGTTCCATTGAGCAAAGCAGTATGTTACTGCCTTCTACCTCTTGTCAATCATCAAATTATTTATCTTCGCGGCAATGAAACCAAAATAATGAACCATAAAGTGGCGACATAATTCGTCAGCGACATCCACCATTGTACTTGATGGTTGTTTAACCATCAATCGGATGTTTGTTTACAAGTAGAATGGAATTTACAATAAGAACCATTGCTACTCATGTCACTTACTGAGTATATATATATATATATATATATATATATATATATATATCCGGAAATCAGTCCGGAACACGTTAAGTTGTAACGCGGTTACACAGTAACACGCCCATATTATTGCCGCTGCGAGTTGAAAGTGTAACACTTATTCCTGCGTTGAAATTGTAAATGTTCTTGGAGTCAATAAACTCAGAATGGGCTGAACTAATTGCCGTGAGTTTTAAAATATATGAGACGTGACTCATTAAAAATATTTATATATTTTAATGTAGGTACATACCTACGTACTGAACTGAAAAGGAAATAGAACCTCTTCATTTCGATTTAATCCCTAAAAGTAATGATTTCTTAAGTCTACGCGTATATTACCCGTTGTAATTTACTAAAGTTGGTATCCCTTCTATAAATTAAAAATAGTTTTTTTTATTTTGTATGTATGAAATGTGCAGCAATAATAAAAAAATAATATCTGTGGACTTATAACACCACGTTAGCCTAGCCCTTTGGTAGGTATCATAAGTATTATATATATTTAAGATTCTTCGCATAGAAATACGTACACAAACATCCACGGATTGGGGTTTCGAACCCGCGGCCTCTGACGTAACAGGCGGGGTTTTCTCCTCATTTTCTTTAAACTTGGACCACACACCCCTCGAGCCATATGATGAAATTGTTTTAACGACGCTTTAAAAGATTACTTGAAATCTGAGATATTAAGAAATATTTACATTTAAATGGGTTGTGACTTTTTAATTTCTTTCTCCTTCTTCGTTTTTGGGTCCTTTCTTGTTTTTACCCAAAGGTCAATTGTTAGGTGATATAATTTACATTTCTTCAACGTCAGTAAATAATTATAAAATAAAAGAAGTTACAAATCTATAAAGCACCCAGCGGAAAACTTTTCGAAATGTATCTAGGATCACCTGTCGATATTGTAGATAAAAATGCTGATAACCAACATGTAACCCACGACGAAAATGGAATACCTAAAGGAGATGGCGGCTTAAAGTTTTTAGTTCAGGGCGCTGATCTACGTTGTAGTCTACAATGAAGGTTGCAGCGGAACTTTCGATCGATGATTCGTTACTTTACGTTACGTTGGTGAAGGAAACATATCTAATTAAACCAAAGAAATTACTCGCATTCACTGGCCCTGAGTGGGGTCCAGTGGTATGTGGGGCTAGCGGCACATTATAGAGCCGAATACCCACAAAAGCCCGCACCACTGGACAACCCTTCCAATTTTGGGACGTTGTAATTGGGTGAGGTCCCCATCCTCGCACCTTGTCTCCTCCGCAAAAGCGCTGCCTTTTGTCGCTTTTTGCAACGGGTGCAAAGATCCCCTTCCTTTCAATTGAACCATGGAGGGTATGATAACGCGGGACCACATGGAGCGCGAGTTTATCTTCAAATTCACAGGAACTTTAGTTAGAAACCATTTTTCGTCGTCCATATGCCTTAGACCTTGTTCCTACGGACTACCATTTTTTCGTGGTTTGGTAAATTTTGTACATGATAGAAAGATTTCTTCTCAGAAATCAGTACGAAATGCCTGTAAACAGCTTGTTGAATCTAGGTGATCAGAGGATCCATCACAAAGCCATAAATGACTTTCCTTTTAGATGTCAGTAATGGATTTTTTTTAGTTAAATAATCAGATAACCAGTTTCATTGTTTCGGCACAAATCGATATTTTAAATTAACCCCTCACATAAATAATGACCTTAGCTTCCAAACATAAGCTCTAACGTAGAATTCGTGAGGTTTTTGTAATTTAAATTAGTAGCACATTATAAAGTGGACTATATATGGAGTGTATAGTAACTCAATATTTACGTTTAGCAAGAAGAAACGTTTAAAAAATACCTAAAACCCGACTAAAACTGATTTGAATGAATGGGCGGCGTGCGTATGCCGTACAACACCATGTTTATCCTACTCGTATCTAAGGTTACACTACTAATGGTGCTTCTTAGGTTGTATCACTTGCGGTGCTTCTTTGTCCTTGTCAGTACTGTTTCAATCGCTCTGTTATTTATATTTTTGTTACCATCGTGCTGTTTGAATATAACTGCAATGCAGAAATTATTCGATCTCTTACAGGACAAAAACAAAAGTATTTACTACGGTGATCCGTATGTACGATGAATACAAAAAGGTCGCTCGTTTGCTTATATTGACAAAGTTTTATTCAGTATCAATTAATTATATTAATTAAAATCGGAAAGAATAAATATTCATTGCCCCCTTTACAAATACAAAACAATGAACGAGACATAAATAGGTAATAACATTTTTAGCAGTAGGCGATTGACTTCGATGTGAAAGTTTTGGTACGTTTATGAATGATTAAGAATTAATATTCTTAATCCGTCCGGCCGTCCTAAAGGAGGGCAACGCATCGGAATAGTGATTATGTGGTTATTCATGGGCGTCGGTAGTCGTAAAAAAGGCTCCAATTGTTCGTTTAACCCCGATTCTATATACACTTAATATAAGAAATTCACTTATATGTTTTTGGAGTATGTCCAAAACTTTATGATGACAATGATTCGCTAAGAAGTTTTCTCTTCAAAAAGGCTTCGTTACCTTGTGCGCTCTTACAGAACTGACAAAAATACTTCAACTATTTGGCACTTTTATTATTTCAAAAATACCTACGTCTTGAATTGGATCGGCAAAAGAAAATTATGTGTATCAAAACTTTATGAAAACCAATAGAATCTTATCTTCTTCTTCCTAAAGAATAGTTGCAAAAATATTGCTCGTTAGGATGTAGGTTTCGCAAAGATAATGCATAGACAGATGCACATTGGCCCAAACTTATGTTACTTTTACAATTTCTTACACTCCTTGTGAAACGTCGCAGTCTACAACTAAACAAAACAACAAATATTCGTTTTAATTCCGTTATACGTCAGCTATGAACTTTTAACACAATCATGTCGCTACTGACGACATTTAACTTATTTTATAAATTGGTGTTTCTGTGATAAAATCTGTTCTGTACAGATCCTTGATTTTTTTTACTATTACTTACACAAGGTATTCTATATTTTAGAAACAATCCGTGACAATTTTGTTGGTACCTAGTAAGTAGTGTGTTGAAATTATATTGTCGAATCTCTTCAAGGAAGGGTGATATGGCGCAGAATTTAAAACCTCCTATTACATATCGATATCCCAGGTATTGTTTTCGTTATTTGTGCGGTTAATTATCCGCCACTATAATGTATCACAAGCCCCACACACCAAAGGACCCCACCCAGGGCCAGTGAAGGATCGTAAATGCGTTTCCAACAAAAAAAAAAAGGTAACATGCAACAGCATGTAATACACCTTCAGAAACCAATGATCAGATTGTGGTGAAACTGTGGTATGATAAATTTGATATAAGTTGCATGCTTAGCGTTTCATGTAGTCCAGGTGTTAGGCTTCAGATGTTATTTTTCAAACTCTCACGTAACACCCGCTTCCGGAAAACCTCGAGTAGCAACAAAATTATCAAATGGCAGGTTACCGATCGACATACACCGTTATTCATGGATTGGATGTGTCCAAGTAGGAATAATGTCAGCAACAACAAGCACGACACATTTGTAGCAATTATGTTTTGCTACTTAAATATTTTATAAAAAAAAGTATTTCTGTTACCTTTGACTGTTAGGCGAGAGGTGTGATCGGTATCGAAGAAATGTCACTCTTTTTTCTCTTCGGCGTGGCTCGGACGACGGATTGATTTGACGCTGACGCCATTTGCCTTCAGCAAATCATGATTAAATA
>JAFELO010000032.1:399434-419244 GCA_017140195.1 Eumaeus atala | reverse complement strand
TTCATTTAATTCTCTTAACGTGTATTTTGATATTGTTATTTACATAATATATATGGCTATTAATTTTGTAGACCGTATCAGTAATGTTTTAGTTTGAAAGTTGGATGTTTAATTCTATTTAAATGTAACTGAATTTATATATTGCTTGATTTTAGTTGGCTCATGAAGCCAAGAGAAGTAGACGGAATCTTATTGATTGTGTGTTCCTTCTCAGAACTCTACTCCTTTTTTTTTCTTTTTCTTTTTTTATATTTGGATGTAAAATAAAGATAAGATATCATTTTAATCCTCAACTTCAATAGTTGTGGATTCGATGAACAATTATATATATATAAAGGACCATCCAAGTTGCAGTCTGGAGTTTCGGACAACTGCCAGATAAGACTTCATACCCTCGCTTTTTACTAACCCTAACTAGAATCTGTATTGCTAACCATTGTCATAAACTGTAACATATAAAAATTTTGTTCATGATTGTGAATGTGGAGAGACAGGGCTAAAATAAAGGTTTCTAAATGTCTGACTAAACATCTTATAGTAAGAACTTTTATTCCCCTATTCTTGGTAATTACTTTTATAGAATTTAAATGGTCACACATTCTCACGCCAGCTCCCTAATGGTGTATGCAGAGAGAACGGACTGCCATACATGACGGTCCTTACATACCTGCCTTGCCTGAGGAGGCAAGGCAGGTATGTATTGTAATGTATACACATTCATTACTCTCTTCATAGTACCCGATCAATCTGATCATGGTACGTATGTATTGTAATACAAAGTGTAGCGCATCTAATAAGCCGGAAGTACTAAAACTGTGATATGTGATGTTTTAGTTCATTTCATTCAGAAATGAACCAAAATATTCGTGACACAAAGCCAGACGAATTATATGTTCAGCTGACCGGAAAAACGCGTAATGTTTTATCGAAGTTTAGTTTGATGCAAGATTTACCGTGGAATTTTACTGTTTATTTATCATGATAGAGACAGATAAGAAGTGGGAATATGAGTAGGTGGCCGCAGACGTCAAAGCGTTGCACTGCACATGCGTCGCTTTCATTCTCCTTATTTTCCGAACTTTTTGACGACTCGGTAGTCAATTGATTTGCATGATCGTTACGCAGATGTGTTGCCCTCCTATCATCCCCCCCACCAAAGGGCCTCCGGCCACGCCCAAACCGCAAGAATGGCGACAGAGTCGCTGTCACATTACGCCGGTATCAAGTGAGCGAGAGGTACTTCCCCCGACTCGCCGGCCCAATTCCGTTGCACAGGATTAAAAATTAATGAACATAAAATAATTATGATACAATGAAATAGGAAATCACAACGCCGTCTCATTTACATAATTATTGCATGAACTGCGATTTAATTTCATTCAGGCAACATCTTGTATAGAGTGATAGTGATGTTCGGTGATAACTTTGGGTTAGATTATATCACGAAATATAATATATTGACCCGTTGACTCAATGGTGGGATCTGGTCTGCCCTCCATATGCGCTGCGATGGGAGAAAGAGAGTTAATGTTCCATACGGTCGTATATTATTTGCTTTACACTAAACTATTTACGTTTTTCCTATTCTTTTCCACGTACTAACTACTCACCCGAGACAAAGTAGAGTACTTCGAACAGCATGTTTCATACTCTTGGAATAATTATTTAGCAAATCCTACATATAGGAAATCGCTTCTAAAGTGATTGTAAGATATTTTTACGGACAACAGCAAGAGGCACTGCCATGCTGCTTTTGCGGAGATCAAGACTGTCTTGATGTCCGCTAAAGTACATATTTATGGCCTTGATGTGGGTAGTGAGCAAAAACAAAGTGTCTTCTTAAAACCTTTTACTAAGTATGATTATTTTGCAATCAACAAGTATGGGCGTGTCGCAACGAGTCGCAAGACAGTTCCCGGACTTGATGTTCGCACGAAGGTAAAGTGAGTCTCGCTGGTGACTCGACACTTATCTACAACTCGGTCCGCACGCATATAAGAGGGGACTATGCCGAAGCCATGACGTATCGCTAGCGCCTCGTTGTCATTTAGCTCCCGTAATAATGAACGACCGACATATGTATTTGTCCAAAATGTTTTTTAGGCCAGTTGAATGAATTTTCTTAAGTACCGCTCGGGTCACTGCCGTGCCACGTGCCCGAAAGGTTGCGAGAGATGAGAGAGAGAGTGCCATATTGAACCTACAGCTGATAGCTGGTGAAGCGTTTCGTGTGGCTTGTGAGTTAGCGGCGGCCCCAGAGAGGAGAAGAAATGGTTCCGACTGCTCGTTTATCCCTTATAATATTTAAAAAAACATGCTAAACTGGACAGAAACATTTTTTGTGGCTTGTGCGAGAGAAATGGACAGGAGTCCAACATGCCTGTGTTGCTGTTGTGTAGATGTTTGTGGACGTCGCTTTCACTAGAAGCCTGCGATAAAGAAAATGACGCACCACCTTTTTAATTAAATGCAATAAAAAAATGCGCGCATCGTATGCATATACACGTGATGACCGAGACATATGAGGTGAAATGATGCCGCAGTCCCTGCCGCAGCCGTCTTACACGATACGAGATAAGAATATACAGAGCCATATGAACCACGTAACATAAGAACATTCACGTACTAATAAGAGCAAGTTGTTGGCTTCAATTGTAAAACTTAATGAACCAACACGAGTCGCAGAAGCTCTTCAGCGTCACTAAGAGATCCCTTAACATTTCTGATTAGCTCATTTTATAAGACCTAAAAGATACAATTGCATTTATAATAAAACTACTTTAATGTATTTTATCGCGGTTTATTAAGTATTTTAACGATGCCGACGTTTCAGAAGCTTTACAGTTACTTAAAATTTATTATATTGTGTAACATTCGCGCAAACCCAAGAAACAATTTCATTTATTTTTTTTCTTAATTGAATGAAATTCATAACAAAATTCCTCCGTCTGCTGCTGCTCCTCCTCCTGATATTTAGCCGCCTCTTCTTATAAGAGGGGTACAGAGCATTTAGAGAGCAGCACTCATGGCTCAATTGGCTTCGACCAAGATACCTCCGATCACAACATTCTGGGCCCCACCGCCACGACAAGGTTTGAGCCATAGTTGAGAGGCGGGGGAAAACCTAACTTATCCTACATCTTATGTGGAACGTTATACGATTAATGCATTGGGGGGGGGGGGGTTGGGCTAGACATAGAGAGGCCACGTGCCTGTATATTGTGTAGATGTTAATGGGAATATGTAATCATTAAATTCCTCCAATTGCTCTTTTAACCTCTATGGTATAAAAAAAATTTTTAGACATAATATACTTGGAAGAGCAATATTAGCCGGCTAAGCTAGATCTAAAAAAAAGCTTTAAGAAAATGGAAAATATAACAGTTTAATTTACGTTATCATTAGAACAATTGTAAGAGTACTCTAACTTAGCTTGAATTGACAGCTATGTCAGAGGACTAAGAGCAGGAGGAAGGCCGCTGTTTGCACCCCTTATAAGGATATGAGCCGAAAAAGCAAAAGCTGGTGGCGATGAAATTCGCCCTGTGGTGTTAATATAATAAAGTATAACACAATTAAGTGTAATCATAATGTAAATTGTGTATATTACCTTGAATCATCAGTCCTGCTGAGTTTGTTCTTCTCTTGTCAGATTATTAATTAACGACGTTGAAATTATTTATAAAATCTTATTTTGTATAAACTATTTTGATTTTGTTTTTCGGTTTCGAAGTGGAAGCCACGTTCGGAAAGAAAAAATGTTGATTGAAAATGGTCCATGAGGACGATCCCATTGGAGTAAGTTCTGAAGTGGAGGCCGCGTTGGGGAACACAATTTTTTTTCTAAAGTTGACCAGGGAGTGCCTCAGAATTAACTCATTGTGATTGCTCGACTGGGATAGTGCGAGTCGCTCGTGTTAGTGTACATAACTTACTTCAGTAACTCTGTCTCGGACTCACGTACAGGACCTATCACATAATTACATATATTCTTAACGTTTATTGAAAATTATCCAGTTGACAAATACAGGTTGATAAGGCTGATATTGATGATGATGCTGTGCTAAAATTTGATCCAGTATTGTAATTATAACCTTTAAATTTCATATAGATCATATTCAATGCAAACACTTGACGATTATTAATTAAAGAGACGGATTAAGTGAAAACATGCGAACAATGTGTGCATTGAAACGGAAAACGAGCGTTGAAATCCCTCACAAATGGAGTTTCGTTGGTTGGAGTAGCGTTCATAGCACTCGTAGCACTCGTAGCGCTGAATACAGTGACAACTATCTACGGTCATCATTAATTTAGAAATCGTGGCGATCGCCTGCTTTGTATGTCATACCATGACTTACAAACTGTAGTCTCATTACATTACCATTGTAGGGTTTCGTAGTTAGGTCCCTCCTATAGTTTTTCCATTAGTCAACTCAGCTAAATTCGTCCGTCCATCCGTCCATCTAACTGCGTCCGTTTGCTTCACAAACTATTGGTACTAAAAAGGTGTAATAATGCATATGTGTACTGTTTAATCAACTCTTGATATGAAATCTTGAAAAAAAGATATTAGGGCGAGGTGGAAAGGAAAATAAGAGGGAGGTCCACGTTCAGCATTGAAAGGCAAAAAAAAAGAAAAAATAGAGTGATCCATTCGTTCATTCATAAACGAAAACTATTACGCTTGAGTTTCAGTTTACAAGTTTACGAGTAATAGCCGAAAGAGAATTTTATGGCAAGTAAAATTATATAAATACCTATTTTCGTGTTACTTAGTCGGGAGGTTTGAGATTAAGCATGGTGCATAACTATCGGTCAGCGAGTCTGACTTGCATCTCGCTATAAAGTCCGTGGAACTATACTCTGCGTATGACACACACTTGCTTTTCTTTTATTTTATATTTTCTGCCTTAACTGCTATTCAGTCAGATTGTGGAAGGAGATCAATGTACGTTGCTGTATAGTTTGACAAGAAAGGGTTTTACTACACACACATTGACAACAGTCGGAGTGTGGTTTAAAGTATATTATAATGTAAGCGGTTGTGGTACAACCGGGAAGCGTATCTCACTCATATAGTGCCAACTTTTAGTGAGAATTGTGGAGAAGTGGAGGGCAAGCAACACGAATGTACGGATGTTAATAGACCTCAATAATCTTTGTACAAAAGTAGAAACTACATTAAAAACTTTTCTAGCTTCTGCCACATAAAACGAATTAACATCGAAGCTTGATCAAGTCGTTCACGGGACTCCGTGCATTTATCGAACGTTGATGTGAGCTTTTGTCACGTTCTTTATGAGTTTGTTCCCTAGGGAAATTAATACCGTGATATGAAGGCGAGTCACTTAATCCTCCGATGATAGAAGCTTGATTATATTTCACAAAGTTTGTTCTTAGGAGTCCACCTCTAACCTAACCCGTGTACACGCGCTTTTGTACATCACTAGCTGTGCTCCGCGATATCACTTGCCCAAAATGATCCCAATTCAATCATATTACACAACATGAAATATCAGATATCATTTTTTTTCTATTTAATGACAATAATAAACAAAAAAAATACAATTGATACTTAGGGCCTACCGACGCCACCGGGACCATGTAAACGCATAATCCAGTCAGCGCCGCTTGATCCTTATAGTACTACTTAGACCACAGAGGTACTTGGTTATACAACATGACTTCTTTCCTAATTTGAATGTAAAATTAAATATTTATACACACAAATTTGCAATATAATGAAATATATCATATTGTTATTTCCAATTGGAATGTATACTAATATAATAACAATTATTTCTTTGTGAGTTATTGGTTGAACGCGCTCACTTCTGAAACAACAGATCCAAATTGAAAAATTATTTTGTGTTATTACCTACATTCATAAGAAAGCTTAAATATTTGTACACTAAGTTGGAAGAAGAAGCGCTATTGACGTGCTGTATTCACGCAACCCCAGGTTATGGTTGCTTATATGAAAATACCGTACACTACAGATATGGTCTTGAGTAGATCTAAAAAAAAAAGTCCGCGACACTAATTATCTCTCATAAGTTAATTAGCAACATTATGTTATTTAGCGTCCTAAAAACTGTATAAAATTAATCAGTGATTTTGACCAGTTTAATTAGGCGGGCATATTCATTCTTACTAAGGAAAAGTACTGCATCAACAAGAAAATATTATGAAGATCAACTTCAGCTTTTGATATATATTTGGATTCAACGTTAATGAGAAAATGTAAAAAAAAGTAAAATGGAAATAAATCAACAATATTTTTTTATCGAATGGTTGCGTATATATAACATCTAGGTCATGTATTATCTACAATACAATTATTCCTCAAATATACCAATGATTTAAAATGTAGGCACAAAAAGATATATGCAACAAAAACATATAAACAAAGAGGGTATTTACCCTCTTTGTTTATATGTTTTGCAACTCAGAATTTTCACAGTAAGTTACAATTTAATGTAAATACAAGTAAACTTCAATGAACACAGACATTGTAATAGAACTTGGTCGGCCGAAGTAAACTATTTCCTCACCCGAAACTAATCTCAAAGTACAGATTTGAATGTAACTTGTTATAAGCATCCGATGACACAGTACATGATTATGGATTATCATCAAGAACAACATTCTGATACAACATCCTATGTTGTTTTGACCCCCTTGACAAAAATATTCCCCCCTCCCTGCACTATTGGGACTGCGCGCACACAATGCCGTTCAAGTTACGGTGTCGTGGATAAGGATAACCTCCTCATCCCCCCCCCNNCCCCCCCTGACGGAAGGAGTCGATTTGCGCTACGAATCAGCAAAAAACCGTATTCTTGATTTATCTATTATTAGAGCTCTCTAAAGTCGCGTTATTTTATTTCTACAAATCTAAGCTCTCAACTTACGGAGCGGTGAGTTTATCATTTTGTCAGTCATATGTGTTATCACTGTATGTAAAATATGTAAGTTTTCATCGCTCAACCGGTACGAGCGATGTATATGATATTGGTTCTAGCAGGAAAAATGCATTTATGTACCACCTGGTTTGTGAAGTACTACGGGCATGCAGTACGCATGCGCATGAATCTATTTTGCATTTTCTGCGAACGTTCTATTTGGGTAGGGGATATGTGCGCGAATGCTGCACTGCAATACGACATGATCGGTCGAATGCATGTAATATACATATGCGTGTAGTATAATACAATTAAGAGAGCTTATGTCTATACGCCATTTTGCTCTTTTTGTTTATAAGAAGATGGAGTTTAAAAAGAACATATCGTGCCTTTTTCAGAAAGTTATCTATATGATCTTGAAGCTCATCGACCCATCGAGAGTGACTCTAAATATTTCACCGTCTCTGCTCTAGAGCAGATACATAGGTATCTCGTTACCGGATAGCAGGATGGGAGGCATGTTTCCTCGTCTATTCGAGGGATGGGCTAGGGAGAAGAGTGTGAGCTTACTCTCTTCCGCGGTAATCTCTATTCTCCATTTTAAGAACCATTCATCGAGTTTGGTGAAGGCCTTTTGGAGTAGTTCGGCTCCGTAGTTGGGGAGGTATCTAAAGTAGAGTGCAGTGTCATCCACGAACATCGTCAGCTGGACAGAGGGATGTCACGGTATGTCGCTAGTGTACAGGTTGAAGAGGCTGGGAGAGGGAACAAAAAGAGCTTATGTCTGTAAGCCATTTTGCTCTTTTTCTTTATAAGAAGATAGAAATTAAAAACACGATATGTCCGTGTCTTTTTTAGAATGTTATCTATGTGATTCTTGAAGCTCATCGACCTATCGAGAGTGACTCCCAAGTATTTCACCGTCTCTGCTCTAGGTATCTCGTTACGGTAGAACAAGAACGGAGGCATGTTTCCTCGTCTATGCGAGGGGTGGCTTAGTGAGAAGAGTATGAACTTAATCATCTCCGCATTAACCTCTATTCTCCATTTTAAGAACCATTCACCGAGTTCGGTGACGGTCTTTTGGAGTAGTTGGAATCCGTAGTTGGGGAGGTATCTAATGTAAAGTGTGGTGTTATCTGCGAAAATCACCAGCTGGACGCTGCGGTATTGCGGTATGTCACTAGTGTACAGATTGAAGACCACCCACTCGGGAGAGAGAACCGATCCTTGCAAACAACCGGCTCTGAGGGTATGAGGGGAGGACAGAGTGCCTTCCAATCTGTAGCGGAATTGCCTGTTTGCTAGGTAGCTGTTTACGATCAGAACCAGCCTGTCGGGCAGTCCTTACTGGTATACTTTGAGGATGAGGCCTTGGTGCCAATCTTATCAAACGCCTTTGCTACATCAAGGAGGACAGCGCCCGTGCCGCGTGGCTGGCCCTGACTCTTGAGTCCCGATAGTATGTACTCCGTGAGGCGGTGTACTTGTTGTATGCGGTTGCGGCTGTCGCGAAATGCGAACTTCTTGCCTATGCATAGGTTTTCCTCTGGTAATACGGTTTTAGGCGTGCAAGAATCATCCTTTCATAGATTTTACCTAACGAGCTTATGAGACTTATGGGTCGGTAACTAGTGTGCTCCACCCGGGGTTTCCTTCATGAAAATTGTGAATCCGTGACGTCATATTTATAACATGATTACTAAGAACATATGCTATAGAATAATAAAAACAATATCTTCCATGTTTTCATCAAAAATTCAATCATTCCATGTCTATGCGTTCGTGGACGCTCATCTTAAAATCTACCTATTCAATTCCACTACATTTTCACTTATTTTGGCAAACCTTGTTTTACATTCATTTTTATTTTATATAAACCTACCAAAGAAATAGCGAGGGCCTCGCGGCCGTCGGACATTATTGTCAACACGGGTTACCCGGTTTAGTGTATTCGAATTCGACCTACTCTAGGTTTTTACCTATTAAGAAGGTTAATAGAATTGAAAAAAAATATATATTTACAGTAGTAAACAAAAATGCAAACAGTGTTTATTGGTAGATTCCATTAAACCAATTAAGTTTAAGTATGTCAGCGTCGAATAAAATGTGCTGAAGAGTATTAACAAATTAAAAAGAGAAATGTATTGTGTCAATTCATGACACTCAGACGCCGTTGTCATGTTATGAAAATTAATTACGAAGTTTAAGTTTATTCAATAATGACGGAGGTTTGATGGCGGTCGTTTTTTTGTAAAACAGGACCCCTTGTCGACTTCAAAAGACTAGGTAGCCGATCCTGACATCATGTGATATAGAAAAGGGATAAGGCTCGAACGCGGAAGAAAAGATAAGCCAAGTAACATAACAGCTGAGTGAAATGCGAACCGACATTTCCCTGGCTGTACTGGCCATATCTAGTTATTGCTGCTGGGAATCCTCTTTGGTGAAGAAATCTCATTTATCATAACATTGGTAGAAGAGATCGAGCTGTTACTGATGGCGAACTCGCGTTTTATATAAAAAACTGACGAAAGTTTTGGCTAGCTTTTTATTTCGTAATGCACCATTTAAGGCACGTAAGATGTTTCATCCAGTCAAAAAGGAAGATATGAGGGAACACACTACAAATGCCTTCATAAAATTGCGCCGTGATACCACAAACATACTAACTACATCGTGTGCATCGTGATACCACGTCGCGAGCACGTGCTTGTATTGCTGCGGAAGGGCGCAGCATTTGCCCATTTGAACACACAAGTTTATTGCGACGAAAAAATGCAATATTATGACGAGTAGAATTCGACTGTGGCGGTGATTTCATAGTGTGTACTGTGTGTGTATCTGCATGTGCCTGCCTTTTCATACGAATAACCACCGTGACTTTGTGTACCTATCTACATTAATGATTTTTTTAGCCAATTGAGGTCGCTTTTCAGTTTTTTTTATTGCTCATCGATAAAGAAGCTAAACAATTTTTTTGTTTGTATGTCTACGACAGTTTAGTTTATTTTCGTGAACCTATCGTGTACCAGGATTCCGTATGAATTTTGCGCGCGCCTTTGGTTACCCACTAAGCGGGCGACTCTGGAAGTCCAGTCGACATCAAGCGCATTGTTAAGAGGAAGCGATGTCACAGTACATTTTCTTTTTGGGTGTATCTTTGTACATAGTTGTACATAGACGTATCTTATATATAAGCATACATTGGTGGTATATATACTATATTATACCAAATTTGGTGTTCCGTTTCCTGTACAGCGTGTATATAAATAAATATCCCATTGTTGTTTTTTTAATAACAATAAATAGATGAGAACATATATATATATATATATATATATATATATATATATATATATTATTTATATCTGAAAACTATTTTTACATTTATATGTATAACAGGACAGAATAAGGATCATGACGGTGATTCAGTCTCATTCTACAAGAAAGTCAAAGGAAACGCGATAAAATCCGTTAAATAGCCACGGCCATGAATAATATTCGCGTAAGTATACGAAAACAATAAGATTGTAATAGTAACCACTTTTTACCCGACTTCTTTAGTAGAAGAGTAATGTTTAAGCGTATATTTGTATCTAAGATGATGTCCCCTAACCTTCCCTGCTACGGCTTGAAGAATTCTAACTCGGGGTTTGATTTTATACGTCGTTAGATTGATGTAATGTGAGGAAAATGGTATCTACAATTTAATTGTTAATTAACGATACCAATAAATGTAAGTTTCAATCAATTGAGAATATCTTCAGCTTTTTCTGATTATGATTAAGTCACAAACTACAACCGATCTACTTTACATGCACACGAACAATGGAACAAATGTAGGGATGTTCTCGTTGTCTGGAACAGCAAATGATACAAAGAAATGTCTTGACGTGCAACTTGAGCCCAGTGGCGACATAATTTGTTCGAATCATGTATTTCTTACTAAAATGAAAATGGCATGTTATTATTTGAAAAAATAAAGTGATTGTAGGAAGAAATGTGATTGTTTTCTGTATTCGACCTTACATATTCAGGGCCAGACATTGGATCTTTGTAACCTCTTGAAGATGCGCAGAATAAAATCCTTAAAATATACTTCAAGGGCAATATGGAAAAGATCCTTCTATACGCCCCAATATATACCCATTTAGTTAAAGTGTATTATTCATTTTGGTTACTTCTACAACCCATTTGGTCCGATAATCAGGTTTAATGGTAACGCGCGATCAAATTCACGTCAGCCTAGTTCCCACGATATGAAATAACGAACATCGAGTCGAATGCCCGATCAAAACGAGTGCACTTCGATTTTGCAAACAATTGGAGGTAAACCTCCAATTGTTTGCAACTAATAATTTGCAATTTATTTGCTGTGCTTCAAAGAAAAAAAAATATTATAAGGATTTTGTTTTATGTTTGGACCATACTAATTTATTGGTTTAGTTCCCGAGTAGATATGCCAGAATGACACTAACGCTTCATGTATTTATGTATGTATCTGTGCATATACATGTTATATATACATAGATTTTCATGTTCCCTGGTACAGTCGATACGACGTGAAATATTTTAATAGATGGTTGTGACATTGGGTACATAAAAAACCTAAGAAGCAGTTGAGTTTTTGTAAATAAATTTAATGTTGCAATATCAATTAATTATTTGGTATTGCAATTACATACAAACGGAAAGCTTTTGGGGAGCTTGTTTTACATAAGCAGAACATTCGTGCAGAAATAATATCCCATCGCTTTTTTAAATTTTGCTACAGTTGAATAGTATATAGATTAGATGTGTAGAAACCTGATATTTTAATATTATATGCATTATATTTTCTTATTTTAACTAAACAAAGTAATGCATACATTGTTGCAGTGACAGTTATCAATCGTTACCTTTTGACGTTTAATATTTTTTATGAAAAGGATTTACTCTCTATAATTGTGTTTGAATTTAAATCGTTGTGCGATCATTAGTGAAAAATAAATAAATAAAGAAATAGTGTGACGAATTATCATTGTTCAACATAATTTTATATCATATTAAATAAATCAACAACGCGGAACTGCCAGACTTCAACTTGATACTTACAACTGAATAAGATTTAGAGAGAACTGAAGACATGGATTACAGGATGGACGTTACGGATCGCGGGTTTAAGTTCCCGCTGGAGATCCATTTTGCCCAAGGGATACACTGACTGACTAATCACATTGTCTTTATAGGAAAAATCATTTTGTATTGATTACACCGAGTAATCAAGTAGAGTTGCAAACTGTTTGATCGATTTTAAACAGATCCTTATGAATTAGGTGTTTTGTTTTATTCTTTTTTTGTTAGTCGGTTTAAAATTTTTACAGATACACTACACAACTATTAAACAATGACCAAACGGGGATATGGATCAAGGAGGGCACTGCAATATAGCCTCTAGTTAAGAGTTAATTAAGTCCTAAGCAAGGGCGAATTTGATAATCGGATTGATTGATATTTGTTCCTTAATTGCGCCAACTTTACAAAATGAACATTGATGAAATGTAATGACATAATCTGCTTGTATTAGAATGACACATGAGCTATATATAGTAATACTAACTTGTCGTGGTTAAGTCCGTGACGTTACATGAATTATTTCGCGAACGCGATATCCGTGAACTTACGGTATCTCATTGTATTGGAGGCGATAAGGAACGTAGGCAACGCGTCCAAATAATAATCATGTGGATGTGTATTTGATTTAGTAGTTTTTCAATGGCTCCGAATGCTCGTTTGCTTCCTTATACTCATAGACGACGTTGATAGGTTCACGAGTACAGTGGCTGAAAGTTTCAGTGATTTTAGTCGGTAGCACACACCCTCCCCCCTGGCACGGGACCAGATGAATGGTATTCTTAATGCTGGAATAAAACGAAAAAAGTGATTTCATCAAATATTACTTATACATGTAATCTAATGACATACTCAAATAAGGACTTGTTTCTATGCACTGGTGAGCCGTAATATATCTCTACAGGCGGCTTGTTTAGAGCGGTTGAATGCTGACGTGATAAGAGCATCAAATAAAATATTGAAGCAAGGTGAGGCGGGGGCAGAACTAGACGCCGCGCGTGCAGGACAGGCTAAAGGAGGAGCAGAGGACCTGTTTCCTAGGTGTTTGTTCTTTGTCTGTGTCTCTTTCCATTTACTATGTACATATTTTGTCATAACTTAATTATATATTTTTTAATGTATGTATACTATATAGACATGGTGTGGCCTGTATAAATATATTATAAGTGAAAGAGGAATGCGTAAGTATACTTCAATAGGTGTGTGCTTTTTGTAATTATAGGTATACCTTTTATATTACTCGAACTCAAACAAGGTCAGGTCATTACAATGACGTCACCGCCAGGACGCAAAAAATGGTGGTCATGAAAATCAATGTCAGGAGTGTCGTCCTGGCTTTAGCTGAGGTCCCACCTTTTTGTGATATACACTGTTCCTATCAGTACTTTGTAAAATATTCGGGTTTCTTTTCTATTGTGTATAAAATATTCGTGTTTCTTTTCTCTATAGTCTATATGTGTTGGATCCAGTGTATACATTACAAATAAATATATTATTATTACTATTATTATTTAATGATAAGTTCAGATCAGTGGTCACCGTAGCACGCCGTTGCCAAAGTTCGGCGCGGTCACAAAAATGTTTCACAAGCTCTGGTGTCTAACTGCACTGAATATTATATTCACCTTAGTGTTCCTGCTGGAAAGTTTCTGCACTCCGTGAACTGTACGTTGCGCAGTCAACTGTGTTACAGTAAGTTGGTGTCGCAGCAGAATATTAGTTCTGTGGGTCTAAATGTGGGCCGCATGGGTTTCATAGGACGGACCTGATGCAGGTAGCTTATAATTTCTGCAAATTGAGTAACTTTAGTGTGTTTTATTTATTTTTAATAAATTTTTAATGTTTTTTAGTGGAAGGTATCGAAAAAGATATGTGTTCGCTACATTAAGCACTAATTAATATGCATTATTACTCAAAGCTTTTCTATTTTTATACATTGAGTATTATTTGGCTAAGAAATATCTCTGCTGTGTTAAACACATTATTAGCACTTTATTATTATTGATGATATTTTTTAAGATTGGATATGCTCATTAACATCCATATATTCAGATATGTTGCCCTCCTTTACCTCATCCTCCCAATGGGGCACAGACTAGTCTAAAAGTATAGCTACCTCTTTGTGGCGGTATCCTGTCAGCCAGAGGCACCTTCAAGATCGTGCCGTTACGATTTTGCTCCATGGTAAGTCTTACATATGAGTGACATGGTCTTGTCGGCTATATTAAACAGCAATGCATCTATATCACATCTTGACTCTTGACCTTGTAAATTGACAATTTCCAAAACAAAACATCACCTTAAAGTATTACTTACTCGGTCGCGCTGGCCCAAAGAAGCTGCAACGATATTATCTAATCATATTACCACGTGTCTGTCCGTGTATCCCTTAATATGTTCCATTACTGATACCGTTGTATATCACCGCAAATTAGTACGTAACTGGTACAGGGTTATCAGGCGTATTCAGGCTCAGTCAGTCTTAAATAGGGCATACAATTCACTGCAGCATATAATTGAAGTAAATTTTGTTGTCGACTAGCTTATGAACAGTTTGTGCATCTTGTTAATTAATTATACTAAAATTTACTAAATCCTATTTATACCATAAATGCCAAAGTTGGATGGATATAGAACCAAGTAATAGCAGTTTAGTAAAGCCACAGAAACTTAATGTTTCTATGAGTTAAAACTTTACATGTGGTTTTATCACAGTTTCAGACACTGAAGTACTACATAAAAACAATGACGCGTGGTATGAAAAAAGATATGAGGAATGAATTTGTGTAAATCAACACAGTGTCATCATTTTTAAAGTGGTATCATGTGAGTGAGACCTCCCCGGCCGTATCTAACGAAATTACGAGGGTTGATCTAAAAGTTCGTGGCCTAACCTACAGGGAGCTATGACATATTTTTAAAACTACCGTCATTTGTTAGTACGTGTCACATTGATTTACTGTGCGCAGTTTCATTCCGATACTGTAAAATATAAATTTTCTGTGATTATTTGTTTGAAGCAATCTGACGCAATTTTCAATAATGGAGAAAATTGAACACCGTGCAGTCATTAAGTACTTCAATAAAAAAGGCCTATCACTAAAAGACATCCATCAAGATATGGCGAGAACTTGAGTTGAGGCGAGAGAGTGTGTAGCTGAGCTCAAGCGCGGTCGTGAGAGTACTAAGGATGATCCTAAGAGTGGAAGGCCTACATCCTCCACCACGAAAGAAAACATCGATAAAATTTGTGATCTCGTACAGGGTGACCGACGTTTGACCATTGGTAAGATAGCTGAGATAACAAACATTAGTCATGGCCGGGTGCAACACATAATAACGGAAGAGTTGGGGTTCCATAAGGTTTCTGCTCGCTGGGTCCCAAAGTCGCTTTCAGCTGAACAAAAACTAGTTCGATACACAATTTCGCGAGACTGTTTGGAACTTTTTAAGACTGATCCCGAGGAATTTTTATCTAGATTTGGTACCATAGACGAAAGTTGGGTTTACCACCATACTCCAGAATCAAAGCAACAATCCAAACAGTGGAAAAGATCAGACTCTCCTACACCGAAAAAGGCTAAGGTCGTTTTGTCGACTAACAAAGTCATGGCTTCTGTTTTTTGGGATGCGAAGGGCATTACTTTTGTAGATTATTTACCGAGAGGTAAAACCATAAATTCTAGTTATTATTGTAACCTTTTACGAAGACCCCGGGAAGAAGTAAAAGAAAAAAGGCCGGGAATGTTGCGTAAGAAAGTTTTGTTTCATCAAGACAATGCACGTGTTCACACTTCTGTTGAAACAATGTCTGTAATCCATAATTGTGGCTACGAATTGCTGCCCCACCCACCTTATTCACCGGATTTAGCCCCCTCGGATTAACATTTATTTCCAAATTAAAAAGAAAACCATTTGGCTGGCTCGAAATTTTCGACCAAAGATGAGGTGATAGTCGCAATAAACGATTATTTCGCCGACCTTCAGGAATCTCTTTTTTTGAGGGGATAAACAAGTTGCAGGTCAGGTGGAAGAAGTGTGTTGAACTAGATGGAACTATGTCGGAAAATAAAAATAAATTTAGATCCACTTTTCTTTCATTTTCTTGGTCGGGCTTGGAACTTTTATAACTGCAATACAGTCCGATACTCCTGCTAATGTAAAGCAAAACAAATGAACGTTTCTCAAACTGCAAGAATAGACAACGCGAGATTAAGTTTCACTAAAATCACCTCTTTCACTTTTTGCAGAGGCTGCACTGCGAGGCTGGTTGAAGGTGTACGCTGCGCATCATATCTGCATCTAGGATAATGAACTTTAAGTTTTATTTTAATGGCCTGGAGACCCCATGTACTGTACACACACACACACACGCATACATACACACACATGCACATGCACACGCAGACGCGCACACACACACACACACACACAAACACACACACACACACAGAGAGAGCGCTTCTGTAGCACCTAGAAAGTTCTACACTATTCGAGGGTTTCGCCATTGAAATACTACGTCAAGTATTCCACTCATTGGATATTGGGTCAAAAAGTTTGAAAGAGACTGATACAAAGCTGGATAATCAAAATCCGCGAGAACTACGTCATCAAGAGCATGTTAACCAGTACGTTCGTGACGACCCGTACCTTTCAATTCGGTAGCGCGCAAGTACTTTCAATGTGCATGGATCATCTTTACATCGCATTATGTAAAAATACCTAAAGCTACTAGGTTCATTTGGTGCATGTATTAAAGCCCCAAGATGCCAGTTAGAAGCTCATTTATTAAATCAACATTTTATTTTCGGATAGTCATTTGAATCTTAATGACTTTTCACTTTAATGACCACTTAAATAATAATAATAATGACCACGTAATCACAACTGTCGCTACTAGAGTAAATCGAATCAAAAACGCAAACATCAGAAACCCCTACATTCTTCATAAGATTCGCAACTCATGCGACCTCGATGCGAGGAGTTATTGGCCCTTATTTTTTAAGACGAAAGGAGGTGTGCAGATACAGTGAAGATAAAGTGTCCTGTAGATATAATAATAATAATAATGTGATGATGATGATGATAATGATGATGACGATGATGACGATAATAACGATAGTAATAATAATAATAATAACCCCCTACGGGGACCACCCTGACGTGGTGGGCCCCCGGCTTACAGGGAGGAAGAACATACATGGAGTCTGACCACCTGGATAATATTACCCTATTTATAGGAGGTACTATTATTTACGCCCGTAACAACTTGGCTGTTATCGTCTCTAAAGTAACGGTCACCAACTAGGAGAAGAAGTAATCACGGAACATGGACGCGAATTTAAAACATATGACTACTCAGGAGCGTTCCAGTTCTGCCGGGGATTCCCTCCCCGAGTCCGTTGGGTCTAACTCTGGTTCGGGCAGCCCCACGTTTCTGAGGGGGCCTCTGTCTTCGCGCACTAAATCTGGTACTGTTTAAGACCGCTTCCCGGAGGTCGTCGGGGCGCACCTGGAACCGATGCTGGGTGTCGCAGCAAAATGCTAACCATCGGCGGTGAGAAGCTGAACGAGCGGGCTCTCGCTGGGGATAAACCCGAAGAAGTTACAGCCGAATCGTCTTCATCCCCATCATCACCACTCAGTCTGTTCTCTGTTGAGAGTAGGTCGACGCGGCACAGCTACTCGAGGCAGACTTTGACATCACCCCCATCTTCACCATCAACACTCAACCGCACAGGTGTTGTGCAGGAGGTACTCGCCGTTATTTATGCACCCACTTTTGCCAGGAACCGCACGAGAATCAGGTGGTTGGAAGATATGAACCACTCCATATGGCGTGCTTATCTTACAGCCTCTAACGTGGAAAAAAATCCAAAATCGTACCTACCCGAAATGCATGAACTATTCACAACTAAATTCCCTCAATTTATTATCTCCAAATAAAGAGTGGGTGACCAAAAAAAGGCCATCTTTAGAAACAAATTACTACCTCCGAACATACTGGATGAAATCAGAATAGAAGTGACCTCGTTGCTGAATGATAATTACTATCACTCACGCACAACAGACGAAAGAACACAAGATTTACAACAAAATCGCCAAACAATACCCCAAACCCAGGAAAACATCAGCCGCCATCGCCAAAGATTATCCTGGAGCAATGAAGTTAATGAAATTATACTACGCAGTTATTACAAAATAACTAGACTCGAATCAAACAAAACAGCTTATAGGCCTTTACTATATGCAGCTGTAATAACTGCTTATCCTCACCTAGAACATGTTCCTGAACAGAGAATTTCGGACCAACTTAGAGCCATTATTAGGAATACATAAATTGCTAACACTAGTACAGGAAATAAAAGATGAAGTAGCCACAGAAACAGAAGCTGGTACTGATGTACGCTAACAGTCTACAAACCCAGAATCACAACTTCATATACATATATCTACTGCATCACAAAATAATACCTATAATCAAGAACCCAATTTAGAGTTACCGACTGCAAATGAAGAGGACTATATTCACAACCTTACATGAAACCAACACAATAATCCGAGATTACTTTCCGAAGAAAACTAGAGGAAATAGAATAATTATTCAAGAAGACATTAGTCGAGTTTAAAGATCTAGATCCCACTTTAAGACCGTTTATACCCAAACAAAAACCAACTAGACAATTCGCTATTCTAATTTACTCAATAAATGTAAAAATATTACCTAAACATATTTCTGCAGCCACAGATTTCTCTACTTTACAAACAATAATCTACTGCACTGCACGCACATACGGCAATCACATACATTGGAGGTAAAATACATAATACACTAAAACGCACCAACAACAGAAACAAAACTCCAGCGTGGCAAATACGTCTTGAAAGAAGAATTACTAACCTGAGAGCAGATATCGGTAGACACACACACTACGTACGGGGAAACACGACCCGCTCACTTAGGGAACACTTTGAACGCACTGCAATATAAAATACACTCACACCATGAACCTGACAATACAGAGACTTCCCATTTCATTGACACCTTTAAGCAAAAGCTAATGGCCTTAACAAGCCGACTGCGCGGTTACAGAAAAACTACATATTACAAATACAAACCTCAAACCATATTGGATTCAACAGAACATAAACTGTACTGGGACAGAACAATAATTAACGACTAGACAATAGACTTCGATAGACCCGATATAACCCTGTATGACAAAAATAATAAAATTGTTTACCTTATCGATATAGCCATCCCGAATACGCATAATCTTACAAGAACACACACTGAAAAAATCACAAAATACACAGACTTGGCCATAGAAATTAAATCACAATGGCATGTACAAACTGTCAAAACAGTCCCAATAACAATTTCCTCTACAAGAGTCATACCGTTAACGTTACACACTAGACTCGAAACTCTAAATATCCCCAGATCCACATACATACTTCTACAAAAAGCGACCATACTAAATACTTGCAGAATTGTAAGAAAATTTATGGGCAAGGACCATGCAATTTAAATTCATATAGTAATTAATTATATAACTTAAATACTGGGCGTAAGCCCGTGCTTGTAGTATAATTCGTACCTCTCTAGAAGGGTGAAAATAAATTTTCTAAATAATAGTAATAATAATAATAATAATAACAATAAAATAATGATAACTATATAATATTGATAATGATTATGATAATGATGATGACAACGACAACGACAACGGCAACGGCAACGGCAACGGCAACGGCAACGGCAACGGCAACGGCAACGGTAACGG
>JAFELO010000032.1:360958-399224 GCA_017140195.1 Eumaeus atala | reverse complement strand
GACAACGACAACGACAACGACAATAAAACACGTTTTTTACCTATAAAATCAAAGGTTGAGATCTCGTAGTAATCATATACTTGTGTCAGGAGAATCTCGCCCTTCCATATATCTATTTTTCATAATACAAGTTTATCTACATATATGTTATATATGCGAGTGTGGTGGCTCCTGCAAGGCGGAGCAACTTCACACACGTGCAATGTGTCTGCCACGTGTCCGTGAAATTTTCTCATTTTGGGATGGCCCTGAGAGGTGACATAAATTAAACTCCACGTTATCCAGACTTGGCCCCTATGGACTTTTTCCTATGGGGTTATATTAATCCTAAAGTGTACTCCAGTAAAACGACCTCGATGGCGCATTTGAAAGAAAATATCCGACGTGAAACGGTAATCATTCCTGAGTCCACCTGCCGAGCCGTCATAGTCGTATATACATACAATCGTATATACGTAAATATATACATCGTCATATAAGTGATTTTTATGTTAGATTAAATGAGTACCGAGTACGCGAGTGTCTACATTTCGAAGATATTGTTTTTAAAAAAATCCCTTAAAGTGTATTTTAATAATTTATGAACACTTTTTTCTATATACGCCTTTCATTTTTTAATATCGAGCCATTTATTATATTTTGAGACACCTTGTATTACTTTTAACTTTAATAAATGCGGTGCAAATAATATATATATTTAAGTAACAGAGACATTGGCCGCCAGCTTTATCAAATCGAATCTTACAATGTTGTCTTACTTTTTTTTATTATTGTAATATAAGTGTTGTAACACTTACTTTTTTTATATTATTATTTTCACAGCTTATACAATATTTTCACAAAACCCCTGACATGGTTTGACTGAGAAAAAGAAAACAGTTTCGTTTAACACTATAATATTTACGAAAAAAAAATAGTTTATTATAAGTTGGGCCAAATTACACACTTTCTTTCTACCAACTGGCTCAGTAGTTCCCATCTATAGTCTATAGAGGACAAACATGAAAATTTTACATACAATGAATGCTATATTGGTTTTATATAGTGTGTTTGTGTGAATAATGTGTATGTAAACATACACATTCATTCACACAAACACATCCATTTACACATAAATATATATACATACGAACACATACATACACATACGTGCACATACTTACTGTGCACAATTTAATGTAAGTTAAGCATATATTTTTTGAGCTTGGAAACATATATAATTTTATGTGATTCCAGATTTATATCAACATGCAAGGTATTAAGTAAATATGGAATTCTTTTTTCCAACGTTCAATCTCCATAGTAGTTGCGCACTCTGGGTACCTCAAACTTGCCCGTGTATACAGATCTTGTTCCATGTGTATGATTTACCAGTGGGTATTGGCCGTGACTTCTATGGCTGTTTACCGAAATTAGGTATTTTTGTTTCATGTTGACGGGAATTATGTTACATATTTTAAATAGTTTACAGTAGTTATCTTTACAGCTATTTTTAGTTTTTTATTGACAGTTAATTTTAGAAATCTTAATTGTAATTGTTCAAGTTTCTGAAAATAGCTTTTAAATGTGAGTTCATAGCAGTCAAGTCCGTATTTTAATTACACAAATTATACTTATATAAACATTTTAAAGTACGGATAGGAACTTTGTATTGTAAATATTTTATATGACGTAGCCAAAAAAAAAACATCTATTCCCATCCCTAATTAGTTAACAAACAGATTTTTATATGCATCTACAAGAACAATTTTTATAGTTGTTGTGAATGCAAGTATAACTATGTGTAACCAGTGTTGGGTGCACATCTGATTCACTTGAGTGTAGGTAAGGTGAAGTTATTATCATATATTTTTTCTTGTCAGAGTTTAGGATTATGTTATTATTATGAGACCATTTTACTATGTTATCTATATCTAATTGTACAAGGCGACATATTTCTGCGAGATCATTTTGCTCGTAGTATACATAGATCATCAGTTAACATATGCTATGCTGTGGCACTTTGAACAGCCTGTTTACGTGTAGCAGGTAAACACTAGGGAGCACAGCACGATCCCTGCGGATTCCCACAGGTCACGGGTGGCGTCGCTTGATCATTGCCTACCTCTACCTGGTACGATCTTTAAGGAAATCACGAAACCATTTTGACAAAGGTCTTGTGATTCAGGTCTCTCCTATTGATTGAAGTAATGTATCTATTTGTAAAGTGTCAGTCGCTTTCCTGTAATCAAAGTACAACTAGTTGTTTTTGACAAAGGACGGTATTTATTTCATTAGTGAAGTTTGACAGTAATGTATTTGTACTTCTTCCTTTTTGAAATCCGTGTCAATTGGCATTTGTTCACTTATTTGATAGTCCCTATTTGATTAACAATGCATTTTTCTACAATTTTTTCCACGCTAGATAGTTGCTATAGGCCTATAATTAGAAAATATGTTTTTATCACTTCGTTTATATATGGGTAAATTTGCTTGTTTTAAAAAGTTTCGACAAAGATGTTTCTGAACACTTAGGTTAATAAGACTAGAAATTACTGGACTCACCCTATCCACTATACATTTAAGTCATTAATACGTATGAGGTCGCAACCGGGGGATTTTTTATACTTTGAGACTTTTTTATAACTATCTCTTTAACAGTCTTTATTCATCGATTGCCATCTCATGCTTACACACTTTTCTCAACATATATATCTCTATGTAGCCATAAATTATTACAAGTGTGTTTAATATTTTCTATCTCATCTGTAAAGGAAGAGATATATTACATATATCTTTGTAACGCTAATTATTCATATTTTTCTTATTAAACTATCTGATGGCTGTTTCTCATTTCCTAACATATTATGTTGTATATCCTATAGTTTCTTAATACTATTACTACAATCTAAGATACTCTGTTTGTCGCATTCATTCCTACTCTTTGTAATGGCTTTATGACATTTGTTCCTGTATTTTGCGTAAGTTAATCGTTTGATCATATTCTTAGAATTGTCTATCTTTTTTCAAAATCATATTTTTAAGATTCTTGGTAATCCATACTTTATTATCTCTATTATATTTAACATTATTTTTAGTTAAGTGGCAGCTTTCGTTTATATCAACAAATATTTTTCTAAAACTTTCATAAAGTTTTATTGGACAACTTGCAGATAATAAGTCATTTAAATTCGTAGCTAATAGTTTTTTGATTACTGTGTGATTGACAATAACATGTTCGGTGGCTGGGGGTGACATCGGACGCAGCATGACGGAGCGCGAGTCGTGTGCCGCGCGTCGCTCGTCACCGCTCAGTGACATGATGTAGAGTGTTTCCGCAATTGCGACGGTTACTGGATAATGATCAGATATTTTAGAGCGGATTATAGCAAGATGTAATTGAATTGAAGGTGACATGCGAACGAATATGGTCTACACATGATTCAACAACTAAACCATTTAATATTTGCAGCGTGTATTATTATTATCAATACATTTTGTTAATCAATATTCAACCAAGAAATTTTGGTATATGCTTAAATAATTACCCTGACGGTTCAGTAGGTCCATGTTCATGTAGCCATATTTGATCACTTTATTATTATTGGGGATCGAGTTCAGTAAAATACATAATTCGTGAATAGCTTGTCGCAATTTATTTATTTTGGGTGTCTATGTCATTAGACTACGTAGATAGCTTCGGTTTCATTGTTTGGTACAATAGAAACGCACTCCGCCAGGTGCAAAACGGCCGACAGCTCTAACAGGTGAGCGTCGAGTCTATCCCGCGCGAATACTAGTACCCCGCCACCGGTTCGCCCGATGCGCGTAAAACTATGAATTGTGTAACCGTTAATTCTATATAAGCATTTTTGTTTACTATTAATGTTAGGTTCTGTTATTACTAATATAATATATCGAAAATGTCCCTGTTATCTCATAAAAGGTACCAGTAATTGATTAAAATGTTTCATTATATTATCATATAGTAAACACAAATCGTTAATATTAATATATGATGATATTCATCCAGTAATATCTTCAACTTGTGATATGTTAACTGAGTCTGTTATCACTTCCAAATCCTTGAATATTGTGTATTTTACACACACAGACACAAACACACGCACACACACACACACACACACACACACACACACACACACACACTGTTACTGACATTTTCTTAAGCGTATATAGCCTAAGTTCATCAGAGATAATTCTAATGGTATAAGATTTTTTCTAACGGTTCCATTAGTTTCCGAGCTAACAATTAAACAAATAATCAAATGTTTCGTCTTTATTGCTGGTATAGATATGGATAGTACTGGGTCACAATACGAGTTATTCCGTTTACCGGATATAGAAAATGGTCTACATTGTGATTTATAAGTGAGTTGGTATTTAGTCTTTTTATAGGTTGTCTCGCAAATACACAAACGATGAGAAGTGTTACCTCGAGGCCATGGGTCTATTTCAATTCTTTATGTACTTTCTGTACAATAACAAATACGTCCCATTTATATAAGAAATAGGTTTAATTTAATGGTACAAAGCTTACCTAGCGTCTCCCATAGTCATTCGAATATTTATTATGCACAAGAATGACCCCCCTTTCTCCCTTTTCCCCCCAATCAGCCACCGGAAACTACTAAGCTGTACAAAACGGAATAGCATGATTGTCTCCTTACGACGGTATCATATATGCGAAGGGCTCCCGAACTACCCATAAACCTCACGAGTTACCGGACCAATTCAGCATAACACTCCTCGTGCCAAAACTTACCATTAATACGCAAACGTATTCATTTGGCGAAATATTAAATATTTCTGACGCACCACTGATTAATATTACACCTAACTCTCCGTGTTCTGAGCGCAGACCCTGAGGCCCTGAGGCTCTACATTGGCAATGTACACACCACAACTCAATATACATATGAGTTTTCTTTCATGACAATACGTAGTACACTTCTAATAAATTAAAATAGTTGCTGCTTTATGTTTAAAAATATCAAGAACTCTTATTAACCGTCCATGCGAATTTCTTGTCATCATTTTTAGACTTACCTCTTCTCACACCGCACATTCTCGCAATCCCAGGATTTGCATTCGGTTACTTGCGCAATACAAATGCCATTTATATAGTCTATACTCTCACAGGTGAGGCCTTCTGGATCTGTTTCTGAGACCCGCCTACGGCAAGACTTGAGCCATGATGCGAATTCTGTTGTAGCAGTGTTTGGACTCAAACCAGGAGGGTTGCATCCCGACTGAGAACAAACGTAATATCATCATCATCATCATCCCAAATCGGTCCACTGCTGGACGCAGGCCTCTTTTAATGAACACCAAGACGACCGATCTCCTGATTCTCGCACCCATCCCGGACCGGCTGCAGGCAGCAGCGGCGCCGGTCTAAAACCTAATCTGCGATTGCCAATCCACGTGCACAACGTGGCAATTATGAGCATTCACCTCCATTTCCGATACAATATATTCTATTAAAATTCGAACCGCAATACCGCAACTAAAAACTTACCCACCAACAACCCATAACGGTTGTTTAATGTTTGTTAGCAGTTGTGCGGACAAATTAGCTATAACTGTAATTGTAATATTACGATATCGCGTTTGTGCATGAAGATCTGTTTTATTGTATATAAGAGTGCAGACAGCTAATGCTTGGAAAATACATTACAAGTAGTTTTATTTTTTTCTACACGGTGGTAGCTTCTTACCAGCCTTTCGATCACTTGACGAACACCAGATTGTGAAACTTTGATCTACGCAACGTCCACAATCGATCATCAGTTCATTATTTCTTTGTCATGACGCTCATTCGTTTTCTCGAGATTTGAATCACGAAAATGCTAAAGACATACAATCTCATATAAAGCACAGTCTTGTGACGCGAAATTGATCCGACTGGCTAGTCTACGCTATGATTTATAAACATTAGAAATAATTTTGGAAATAAAATTTACATATTTCTACAATTTTTATCATGAAATACATCAGAAACATTTTTGTATTAGATAATCGGTTTATGCTGCGTCGGTTTTAGGTTTCGTTATCATTTTATTCCTTTCATTGGTTGGAGTGTTTGAAAAGTATAGCGGGGAGATAATTTTTGTATAAGTTCAACAAAAGGAATATTTGGCCATTTACTTGTTCAAAACACAAAGAAAACTCATTTTATTTTAGCTGATTTCACTATTAGATTAACTTTAGCAATGTCGATGTTTTTATAAAAAAATTAAATCGCTAATGTCTGTTTTAATACTTAGCGTTTTACTTTTAGGTTATATTGTTATGATCTGTTTAATTTTCACATTTCATACAATTTATAAAAAAAACACACGAACATATCCGCACGCACTAGCGGACGCATGCACTCAAGGAATCATGCGCGAACCGATGACAACACCACTATCATATTTTCAATAAAGAATATTTATAGGATATTTGATTAGAGATTCCATGACGAGTTTCCAGCTATACATAACAAAGTCACCTTGAGACGAGTCGATGTACCAGTCTGAATGCCCTGGGCTCCGGACCCCCCGGGGGCGGCTAACTAAAAAATATGGCCTCCATGAGGTTGATGCTCTGTAGAGTGCGAGACTCCGCGAGCCACTATTTTTGAAATTTGGCATGAAAAGGAGAGGTACAGTGGATGTTAGAGTGCGTACACTTATGTATGAAATGAACTACAGATATTTGTAAATGTTTTATAATCCATATAAATAATCCCATATTAAATATTAATACATTTTCGGTTTTATTCCTATGTTCAATTTCCTACTTCACGAAAAATTATATTATTCTAAATTTCTGATCGATACTTCCACGCGTTCCCGAGAAGAAGGTCTTTGTGGACGTAAAGATGGAGAGACGGAAAAAATAAATAGATCCAATGCTCGTACCAGGCGTTAACAAGGAACCATCGATGTGTGACTTTAACTCGCATTTGGCCGGTTTTTATAATATAAAACCCTTTTGATAATGACCGACCATAGCCATTCTCATAGGATTTAGGAACACTAATTATACCCTTCTCAGTAGGGGCACTGACAATTTGTAGGTGTACAAAATGCGATAGCACAGCCATGAAACGAAACATTACAGCGAATGTAAGAGAAATAATATAAAAAAAATTATAACATAAAAATTCAAAAAGGTCGAAGCAATATTTTTTTACTGTACAAGACTGATTCGATCGCTCGATGTTTTTCATAAAGAATTCTTTATTCCCCGGCCACCTGGCAGCCGGCAGCCGCCAGACGGCGTCAGGTGAAGTAGGCGGTGTGTCGGCTGTAATTTATCGCTCTCATATCAAGTACTAAACAAAAGCCGAACAGCCATGTTTCAGTGTGCCGCTAATAGGATGCATTATGCGCGGTACATCAGACAATTGTGTGACTGTGCGGAAATAAATCTAGACTAGAATAGAATGGTAAAATGAAAGCATACGCTACATCTTAGAGAGGATTCTATAAGATTTTTTATTCATCTACTGTTTAATATGGGAGTATTTATATGGATTATAAAACATTTACAAATATTTGTAGTTCATTTCATACATAAACTATATATTTAAATGTAATACTAAGAATGCTTAATCAGGTTAGTGTATTAGAATCAAAGGTTTCATTAAATATAATTATTATTAGGTTAAGTTAGGTGTTTGGTAAGTTCTTATCATTTAAACATTCATCAAATCCATAGAAACATTTTGTTATTAAAAGATGAACTAAATGCTTTTTGAATAAATTCATTGATTCACTTTTAATTTTATCTGGTAAATGATTATATATTTTTATTGCTATACAAAAAGCATTTTGGCTGAATACTAATCTCCTTTCTACAGATACATATAAACGATTTCTACGTTCATTAGACCTACCAGTGTTTTCCTTCTTTTCAGAAAGATTTATATTGTTTTTTTATAAAAGCACACATTTCATAAGTGTATAAACTAGGGAGAGGTAGAATTTTGATTTCGGACCATATCTCGCATATTAATAATACCAAGCATAACTACTTCCATAACATGTTAACATATCTTAAATATAAACGTTGTAGAGCGTGTCGTCGACTTATTCCCTCACAATGGGCCTACTAATGGTTCCTTTGATAAAATATCCTTTCACTGCAACCTTTTCAACCTCACTGTCGTCCCTCATCAACAATGAATCACGTTTAAGGAGGTGAGCGTCGTGTTAATAGTACAATAATATTACTGGTCTGAAGTATAACGCTTTTAATATTGACTATATTTTATTTATCAGTGAACGAACAATGTTAAAAGGCCCTTTGCCCTCTTTTCTTTAAGTAAAACTTGACAGCGATACGTTTCTTCGTTGAATCATTTTTATGTATGACGTCGTCATTCAGGCAATTAATTAGTTAATTCACATTAACCACTGAGCAATTTATCTTTCATTAATTCAAAATGTTCTTCACTGAAGATAAAAATATTCTTAAGATGGTTGTGTAGGGTGTGGCTTGGTGAAGTCAATCTCATAAACATATAGTGAATTTAACCCACGTTTATGGTTATGAGTACAAGAAAAATCTAGATCCCCCTTCATGGTTTTCGCTTTTGATAATTTAAATATGGTATTTTATTCATCTGTTATTGGGTCAATAAGTTTTAAAGCTGTTCTTCGAATTGGAATTAATTTAGAAGGTCAGTGTGTAATTTAATTTGGATTTCAAGTCTTTGGGTGCAGTAAATCTGCGATGTTATTTCATGTTACATGTCTATTACAACTTTTTAAAATATATTAAATCAATTACCTATACACGAGTATATGAGTAATCAATGCCCCTTTTGCGACTACCAAAGCCTATATACATACGCATAATTACGGTGACGATGCGTTTCCTTCCTATCTTCCTCATCTCCAATGGGCCACTACATATTAACAAATCGCACGAATGGTTTACGATGGAGTCCGTCATGTGAGCTAGAGTTACCTCCCCGGTCGTACCTGGCCAGTTCCGATGCAATGCAGCTTGGCACGACTTCTTACAAAAATTATATCCTAATTTTGTTAGTGGAATTTGTGACGACAGCTGTGACAGCTGCTGTCTGCGTTTGACACATATAATATCCAGTGCGGCTCCAAGGGCCATGTGACGAGGGCACCTTGTGTGCGTCCCCTGTGATGTGTCAAGACCGAGTTCACTGAGAGTCATCGTGAAATCTCGGTCCTCTTGCATTAGCCAGGTGTAAGTCGCGACTGTGTACACTGCCGGTGTTGTACACGCGCACGTGCAGACGTCGGCATGCCATCACCTACGCAACGCTCCTTTGAATACCGTTCCTTGGAATAGCGTGCAGGTCCTCGTAGAGCCTACGCGTATAATTACATTTGGATCTCCCGAGACACTACAACATATACAAACATTCGTGATTGGAATACGACATCACTAGTACAGCTAACTCGGGAAAACGAACAAAAACAATCTATATATATAAAAGAAAGTCGTGTTAGTTACACCATTTATAACTCAAGAACGGCAGAACAGATTTGGCTGAAAATTGGAAGGGAGTAGCTTAGAGCCAGGAGACGGACATAGGATACTTTTTATCCCGTTCGACAGCGTTCCCGTGTGACTTGACATGAAACGTCAGTCACTATAAAACGTGGTATAACAAAAAAGAATCAGACTTGGAATAACAAAACGCAAATGACAGCTATGTAATTGACGTAAAATGACAGCTATGTTATGACGTATGGATGACAATTTGTTATTTGTAAGAAATCAATATTAAAACTATTTCTATTAAATAAATAATTAAGAAGTGGATTGAAGTGAAGTGAAGCTTAATTAAAAGTGAAGTGAAGTTTAATTAATAATGCCGCGACCAAGACGATCGAATCTTTCCCGACAAAGCCGTAATGCAAGAAGAATACAAAACACTGCAAATGAAAGGACTGAAGAAGAACAAGAAATTGCACGTGAACAGCGCCGCGATAGTATGACTCGACTTCGTGCTCCTCAATCACGAGAGCAAAGTGAAGCAGCCCGTGAAACAGCTCGGTTGGCAATGCAGAATCGTCGAGCGAACAACAGAAGGCAACAAATAGATAATTTGCGACGCAGAACAAGATATTTAGGTAATTTGAATCGAGCGGCGTTTCGATACGATTGCAGCAATGATAACAGCTTGTATAGGATACATTGATCGTTGCATAGGGCAAATGGACGTTGTTTGCGAGTATTGTGGTGCATTGAAGTTTTCCGGAGAAACGCCTGGATTATGCTGCCTTAATGGTAAAGTGAAATTGCCAGTGTTGACTCCGCCACATGAGCCATTGTATTCATTGCTTTGTGGTGAAACACAAGAATCACGCCACTTTCTTGCAAATACTCGAAAATACAATAGTTGTTTCCAAATGACGTCATTTGGGGCAGACATTATCGAAGAAGGAGGATTTAATCCGACATTTAAGGTATTTATTTTTGTACTTACATAGAATGTAGTTAAAGAATAACTTACTTTATCTATTGGTATGTATTATATTTGCTAATACTGAACTCTACTCTCCCTCAGACCCAGTTAATACTGTCTGGTTTCTATTTTGTAGATACAAGGACAGATTCACCATCAAATTGGATCATTACTACCTTTCGAAGATACACAGAATAAATTTTTACAAATATATTTCATGGGCAACATAGAAGAACCACTTGATCGACGCCTAGGGATCAATGCAGGAATGAAGCGAGCAATTATTCAAGACTTGCAGTGTCTGCTTCATGAACATCATGCGTCGGTCAGGTTGTTTAAGAGTGCTTTAGAGCGCATGCCAAATGATGACTATAAAGTTGTCATCAAAGCAGATAAACGACCATCTGGAACACACGAACGCACATTTAATGCTCCAACAGTAGACGAAGTTGCCATCCTGATCGTTGGTTAACAATTGGATAAACGCGATATTATGTTTACACGTCGCGATACTGGGCAACTGCAACAAATATCTGAAACTCATCGATCATATGACGCATTGCAATACCCACTTATGTTTTGGCGAGGAGAAGATGGATATTACCTTAATATTAAAATGATAAATCCATTGAATGGTAAAGTATCAGTATCTTAATAATGGTTAATATCTGTATTATTTGTCTTTGAAATGGTTAATTATCGAATTTTTAATTTCAGGTGAAGAAACTACAAAGATAGTTAGCTCAATGAATTATTATGCATATCGTTTGATGATTCGTCAAAATGCTGACAACTATTTGCTGCGGTTTCGTCGATTATTTCAGCAGTATTGCGTTGACATGTATGTAAAAATAGAAACGGAACGTTTAACATTTATTAGGTTGAACCAAGCCAAACTGTGTTCTGAGGAGTACATCCATTTATGTGATGCCGTTAGTACTGAAGGAAATGCAGCTAATATTGGTCGATTAACTATTCTGCCGGCGACGTACATTGGTAGCCCACGTTATATGCATGAATATGCACAAGATGCAATGACATATGTTCGTCATTACGGCCGGCCCGATCTCTTTATTACTTTTACCTGTAATCCAAAATGGATAGAAATTACTCAATTGCTGCTTCCCGGACAAACATCAAATGAGAGACACGACATCACAGCACGTATATTCAGGCAAAGAATTCGGTCCCTGATGGACTTTATTGTTAAACAACCCGTCTTTGGAAATACGCGATGCTGGATGTATTCAATCGAATGGCAAAAGCGAGGTATGCCGCAAGCACACATTCTTATTTGGTTAGTGGAAAGAATTCAACCTGACCAAATAGATGATATCATATGTGCCGAGATTCCTGATCATGAAGTCGATCCAGACCTGCATGATGTTGTTACTACTAATATTCATGGACCGTGTGGTGCCATCAATCCCCAATCACCTTGCATGGTCGATGGAAAGTGCTCTAAACGATATCCACGGAAATTAGCGGCGGAGACTGTCACTGGCAACGATGGGTATCCGCTGTATCGGCGTCGATCAGCAGATGACAACGGTCGAACTGTCACAACAAAAGTGAAAAGAATGGATTTCGTTGTCGACAACAGTTGGATTGTTCCATATTCGCCATTTATTTCTAAAACGTTCAAGACACATTGCAATGTTGAATACTGCAATTCAGTTAAGTCCATAAAATATATTTGCAAGTATGTCACGAAAGGCGGTGATATGGCGGTTTTTGGATTGCTATCCTCAAATACCTACGATGAAATTTCACGCTATCAAGTTGATCGTTATGTGGACTGTGATGAAGCGATTTGGCGTATATTCGCATTTCCAATTCACGAACGTCATCCTACTGTTATACATTTGGCGGTGCATCTGGAGAATGGTCAAGGAGTATATTTCACGGCCTCGATTGCTACGCAACGTGCTGAAACACCTCCAGCAACTACATTGACCGGTTTTTTTGCAATCTGCCAAAGCGATCAGTTTGCACGAACTTTGCTTTACTCGGAGATGCCACGTTATTATATTTGGAATGCTTCATCCAAGAATTTTCAAAGACGGAAGCAAGGTCATGCGGTTCCTGGGTATCCAGATGTGCGTTCTACTGATGCTCTTGGTCGTATGTATACAGTTCATCCAAAGAATGATGAATGTTTCTATTTGTGGTTGTTGCTGGCAAATGTGCGTGGTCCAACTTCATTTGAGACACTACGAACTGTTAATGGTGTAGTATTCCCAACATATCGTGCTGCATGTGAAGAATTGAACTTATTAGAAAACGACACCCATTGGGATACGACAATCGCTGAAGCCACTATCTCTGCACCTCCAAGTCAGATACGCACATTATTCGCTATCATAATTTCGACATGTTTTCCATCAAAACCATGTAACCTGTGGCACAAATACAAAGATAGTATCTCAGAAGATATTTTACATCAAAGTCGCGCACATGAGGTGCGGTAATTTATTAATCAGGTAGGGAGCGCCAGCGCCAAATCGTGAAATGAATGACGCATTTAATCGAGAATTGGAACGGGAACGTCAATATGATCTCCAGGAATTAGATTTAGTAGTTCAAAGGAATGTAGCCCTGTTGAATTACTAACAAAAGGAAGTTTATGATACTTTAATGAAGGCAATCGCTGATGAAAATGGTGGTTTAAATTTCCTAGATACCCCTGGTGGAACTGGCAAGACATTCCTTATGTCATTAGTTTTAGCAACTGTTCTGGCGGGATCCAACATAGCGGTTGCAGTTGTTTCTTCTGGAATAGCAGCCACATTGTTAGGAGGATGCTGTACGGCTCATTCAGCATTCAAATTACCGTTAAATCTTCAAACTATTGAAAAACAAACGTGTAATATTGCAAAACACTCATCAATGGCCAAAGTTTTAGCGGCATCTAAAATCATCATCTGGGACGAATGCACAATGGCGCCTTCCGCCAAATACTGCCAGTAATTCAAAGATCTACGGCTGCCGATGAAATAAACGCTTGCCTCAAATCGTCAAATCTATGGCGCTACGTGATGAAACTGCAGCTGACAACAAACATGAGAGTTACATTGCTTAATGATACATCTGCTGAAGATTTCTCGGAACAATTACTGACTATCGGTAATGGTCAAGTACCTGTCGATGAATCGAGCGGATTAATATCATTTCCAAATAATTTCTGTAATTTTGTCTCATCAAAAGACGAACTTATCAACAATGTATTTCCAAATATTATTCCTAACTACAAAATTAAGTGAGCGAGCAATTTTAGCGGCTAAGAATAAAGATGTAGATGACCTGAACTACATAATTCAAAATAAGATCATTGGAACAATGCATTCATTCAAATCTATTGACTGCGTCACAAATGAAGATGAAGCCACCAACTATCCAATTGAATTTTTAAACTCTTTGGACGTGCCTGGCTTACCACCGCACAATTTACGCCTAAAGGTTTGCTCCGTAGTAATCATGCTTCGAAACATAAACCAACCAAAACTGTGCAACGGTACGCGTTTGGTGGTTAGTAAGTTGATGAACAATGTAATTTACGCCACGATAATGATAGGAAAATTCAGAGGTGAGGAAGTTCTCATTCCGAGGATCCCGAGGATCCCTATGATCCCAACCGACATGCCGTTTGAATTTAAAAGACTCCTATTTTCATTTGCCATGACCATCACCAATACACAAGGCCAATCCTTAAAAGTATGTGGTTTAAATCTAGAACATTCATGTTTTTCCCATTATCAATTATACGTGGCATGTTCACGGGTGGGAAGGCCATCTGCGTTGTTTGTTTTTGCGCCTGATAATAAAACAAAAGATGTCGTGTATCACAGGGTACTTAAGTAAGAGCAACCTATGTACTAAAATACAGAAATAATAATGAATGATTAATGTAGTTATTTAATTATTTTTTTTTGTATTTTTTCCAATAAAAAAAACACAATCTGCTTATTTATTGCCATTAAGGCGGAACAAAGTTCGCCGAGTCAGTAAGTATCAAATAGAACGGACGTCCTTCCGGAAGGAAATCACGCGTTGAGCTTAATGAAATTTGAAAACGATGCCATAAAAGTGCACAACGCTCAAGGCGAAAGCACCACCGCTATAAAGGTGCATGCATACAAGACGATGGACTCTACTGCACCTGTCAAGCCTTATCGTGACAGTGGGGCTCAGCAGCCTAGGGTGAACCCTTGCACCCCGGGCGAAACCAATAGAACCTCGAACCGAGAGATCTGCTCTTTGCACGCCTCCTATAAATTGACAAATGCGAAACTTGTTCCTCTGTTAGTCACAAAGACAGACTAATGACAATAACTGCTAAAACTGAAGCTATGAGAAGTGTCTTTTGTACCGCGCCCATAATATACGAGTACAGCAGATTATCACAAGAAATTAAAATTATTGCGGACCTAAAATTGTTTAAATTTAAATTAAAAGATTACTTAGTGGAAAAAAGGTTATTATGACTTGAATGAATATTTATCGAAGAAAGCAAGGGGCCATTAATGTCTTGATGTTATTAAGTACAATTGAATCTAAGCGTTATTGACTTCTGTGTTCGGTTATTCTGTGCTTACTATGACTTATTTAGAGTATGTAATGTCCTAATATGTTAAACGCACATTGCACGCCTTTGTGGCAAATCGGGACATTATAATTAAGTATCATCATTTGTAACTATTTTATACAAAAGATAAGTTTTAACTTTTGCATAAAGTTTCTTTCTATTTATGCGTCCGTGTAATATTTTTTTCATTTTCATGGAACAACATATTTCAGAGTAAAATATTATTTTATTTATAATTATTACCAGATTTTATCGCAAGGAAAGTAAATCATAACTAGTTTGGAAGTAGCAGTACTAGTGGCACATCTGTGTAGCATTGTGCTACTAGCAGTACATCTTGCTAGAACTGCAATGGTATACTACCTCGTGGTCTACGGATAAGCATGTTCAAACACAGTAGTGAGGTCCTGGATTCGAGTCCCGTGTCGGACCAGTGTTTTAGGATTTGTCAATTTCTAACAAAGGCTGTTATACGAAGTAAGGAAGTAGGCGGTGTCACAACGCAGTGCCTCGGGAAGTACGTTAAGGCGTCACCCTCGCGCCTCATTTCTTTCCGGTCATGTTGGATTGTCGTCCCATCGGAATAGGAAAATGACGGAACAGGAGCATTTGTGTACCATAATTTGTCCTATGCAGTCGGTTACTCTCTAGAGAAATGGGCACCGTGACCGCAATTCGGCTGAGACTATTACTGTAATAGAAGCTTACTTTTATACAAATACTACAGTCAACCAAATTGGAGTCACGCATGTTTTTATGATATAAGCTACTTTTTATATCGAAAACTCACATTGACTATGTATGTACGTGGAAGTCGTAACGAGTTAATCGCAGTATTCCACTACAGGGCCGTTTTTTTTTGTGGCGAGCCAACGATTAGCCGGATTGAATACGGCTGTCTGACATTCCGCTAGATATATCACGACGTTATAGGTTATTTAATAAAGTTAAACTGTGTGAATTAAAGTGAACCATTATCTGACTCGCTTGACAACAGCAATGGTGTCGATTAGCGAATACAGTAAAGGACACTATGTCCAGAACTATGTCCGACGTACGGTAGCTAACGTAAAAGTTCTAGCTTGGTTCTTTTTATTTGCACTGAAATTACTAGGCTCAACTTCACACTTATGTTGATCACTATCATTGCGTAAAATCAAGATATTCAATGGGGCAAACGTCAGCCGCCATGTTGAACGTCTCGTAGTGAAAATGCTGCTAATTGTTGAATCACCACAAAGCTAAACGGCGCTGTTTTTCAAAGTGGCTAGCCGTATTAAAATACGGCGATTTGTACAATACTACTAATACATGGCTCAAAATAGAATGTATATTGTAATTTTGGTATGAATTATTATGTCACGTAAATCAAAGCCCAGCTATTACAGAAACAAAACGTGCACAAAGCAAATGCCAGCCATATTTGTATGCTCCACACGCTTCCACATTATACCTCCCAGCGGCTACGTTCTATTAAATATGACAAGAGGGTGACAAAAACATATAAATTCAGGAGAGCACGTGTTCTATGTCATTTAAGTCCCAGATTGTATTTACCTACACTGCGCTGCTAATAAATATTGGTATATGTTTGTTTTGTAGAATAAATTCATTATTTGCTTCGTGCAGTGGCCTTCGTGAGTTTCCAGATCGTCATCGGAGGAGAGAAGGGGAATAAGACATATACGTAACAAGTACGCCAGCGATGTACCCACAGATAAGCGCAAGGAAGAGAACACAGCGTGTATCAAATAGGTAGAACAAGTTGTGTGAATAAACTAGGTGAAGTACTTCGAAGACAAACCACAGAACTGATATTGAAGTTTGTTCGTTGTGTGTTCTGGAACGTCTAATGGGATTTCCGTTCAACATATCTAGACCGCATCAGTAGAGTTTAATACATGATTAATGCAAAAATGATACACGCTGTATTTAATCTGTACTAAGTTTATAAAGAAGAAACAGGGTTTTTTGCATTGAATAGGCTCGGAAACTAATAGACAGATTACAAAGTAATGCCCTTAAATCCTGCACTATCTTTGATGAATATAGCCTATATAACATTCTCTAAAACTTTATAGAGCATTGTTATAATTTCGATAATAAAGCCAAAGGTGTGTGTGTGTGTGTGTTTTAAATTTAATTATTTTTCATGTGGTAATGTGAAATGTTTACGAGGCCGATACTACAATTTATGTATAATATTATGTGTACTTTTGTAAATCACAAAAAATATTTTTATATAGTAGGTACCTAGTGCCAATGGACTATGTTCATGTACGGAGTTGCTGCAGTAATGCATTTGCATTGCAATTTTAAATACTCTCCATACACTTGGTATTAATCAAGTGTTTGTACACTGGGCTACTAATTGTTACCATATGACTCCCTATGCTTGTAACAGAGAAAGATCTGTCCGCCCACGTGATCTTCGTACTAAAAAGGTGGTCAAAGCAGTAAGTGAAAGAGGTTTTCCTGTCGGAAAGTAAAAGATGACTTAGTACTTGCAGCCTATAAGAGACGCACTGGTCATTTCTAAAGTAATAAAAAAGTGATAAACAGTGTGTAGAAGTCCAAACGACTACTAAAGCGTTACGTGAAGGGAAAATCTGTAATGAGATATAATTTAAAAAATATCACCACTATTTCTATTCATTGCAGAGAACGCAAAACGTTTGTCTCATTTGGCTACCTCGACGATTGGTATTTAGGTAACTAGTTCATGATATTAATATCCATCAGCATATAGATTTAACCATATTTGAATATCACGTCGGCATACAACAAGTATAATGTAGCAATATTCTGAGAGAGTAATCACATATACTTCAAAGTAAACATTTGATAGTAAAGTTTATGAGATCAATATAATTATTTTAGTATAACCAAAATATACGGTACAACGGAGGCATATTTAGAGCACGTTGTGTCGGAAGCCTCAGGTCGACTATTTGATGTGAAGGCTATGGTCGGTCGCGTTCCTTCAGTATTTACAGCTTACATCGAATTACACCGCCACGCGCCGGGAACAAATACGACACAATCTTGAAAGGGTTGCTCCTAAAGTTTTCCTCCTAATTACAAACAGCAAAATATGATATGATTTTTATTGTATCCTGATAGTTATCTTAATTACATCATCAGTTCCTGTTCATATGACTGTAATACAATAAATATGGGTGATAAAATATATTCCGCTCGAGAACACGACGTTCGGACGTATCCAGACGTCACTGAACTGGAAAGCAACTTTCCCCAGTTTTACCGTTCCGATGCAGGTTACACTACAAACCAAATCTAATTGGTTTGCAACATTAGTTTATAAAGAATGGACACGTTAGCAGAACCTTCTTGAGTGATCTTTACGTCACTGCAAAATTTACAGCTATTCAAGTTAATATTTTCTTTTTTTTATTTATTAAATTATTACAATACTTACATTATTTCCACAGTCAATACAATATTTTCACAAAACCACTTAAAACTATAATATAAAAAAGAACTATAATATTTACAAAAAAAAGCAAAAGAAATATATTTAAGTTGGGCCAAATTACACACTTACTAACTACCAAAATTGGCTCAGTAGTTCCTGCGTCTATCGCGAACAAAGATGAAATTTTTATATACAATGAACGCTATGTCGGATTTATAAATTATATACATCAAACTTACTCATACACACCTACATACATATACATACACACGAACACATGCATACACATAGGTGCATGTACTTATTGTGCACAATATTGATGCAGTACTGTATTCTTGCATTCACTCTAAAGTAAGTTATGCACTGCAATACAATTATTCCATTCCTTTCTTTATTATTTGCATGTTGCTTTTTTACTTCTATCTCCTGATAGGGTTCCCATACGCACCATCAATAACACCTGACATATTTTATTAAGAGATTTTTATGTAAGGAACAAACTAGTATTCGTATCCTCTTGGCATCTAAGATGGCTGTATAATTGTTATGCAGATGCAGGCCCAGGCCCCCTTCTCTTCTGCCCTACAAAGGGCCAACGAACGCTCTCAAACCAATAGCCTGCCGTCATTTTGTCATGGTATCAAATTATATTATTTTCTAGACTGATTCTAATTTATATTAATAATTTTTCCGTTTTTATTACTGTGACGTCGAATTGTTATAGAATCACGTAAATCATGTTAAAGCGATATAAAATATTTTACATGATAACATGGATTCCATTTAAATATTTAAAATGATAGAATTTAAAAGTGAAAGGTATGGTAAGTGAGAGTGGAATGGTACGTGCCAGGCTTATTGTCTTGTTTTAATTTCTGCAAAGAAAATCCCGACCAAAGTAGGGCACAAGTATAGTCGTGACCCACTTTTTCCTTATGGAAAGTCTGAGTGACAAGTGTTCGAAAGTACCTCTGACTTAATTGTGAAATAAAGTCTTCTTACAAAGAATTTGAAATCTCAAAATAAAAAATACAAGATAAGTATTTTCTGTAAAAATATAAGTGTGGAAGAAATCAAGGGAATTGTCGCGTTTTTTTTTATCGTCATATATTATAGACTGACATTCTGAGAATTATGAAAATGAACTCTTAAAGGGTTATAATATCTACAGTGACAAAAACAACTTACTTGTGTGACAATTTAATTTTATAAAGAGTAATTACCACTTCTGGGGATAAATTACTGTGACAGGTATAGTCAGACTTTTACATTCATTTACTTAATGATGGTATTTCCATATTCACAATCAAGAACAATATCAAAATAATACGAGGAACAAACAATGGATTCAGTCCAGTTTTTGATAATGGTTAGTAAAAAGTTAGGGAACAAAGTCTTATCTGGGTAGTTGTACGAGACTCTTTGCTACAACCCAGACGGAGAATCCTTATATATTCAATCCACCCAGACAGATTGTTCTTCAATCCTCAAATTCAATCATTGAATAATCTTCAATTTCTTCATGTTAGATCCAACTCAAAAAAGAAAAGTAGTAGAGCTCTGAAAAGGAACACATAACCAATAAGATCTCTTGGCTTCCTCAGCCAACTAAAATCAGGCAATATGTATTCTGTTAAAATGAAATAGTGTTTAACACCGAAGTTTCACACGTGGCGTCTATCAAATTAATAGCCATAAAGATCATGCCCATACTACTATCAAGGTGCAAACATAAGATAATTAAGACATTTTAACATTAATAAAGATTTTTCGAAACAATATGAAACATGGCGTCGGCAAGTAATCATGAACTCTCTCCTCTATATGAAATATAAATGATTGTTCGTGGCATATATGTCACGAATATAGGTTTCCGGCAGTAAAGAAAAAACTATTTAAGTATCATTTTGTGATGACAGATAGCGTCTGCCATCATTCTGTCCTCAACGTCGAGCAAAAGAAAAGAGAGTCATTTCATTGACACCTTTTTGTCACAGTCAAGTCAGATATATTTTTTTATAAAACGGCTAAACGAAAAAGTAAAATTCAATTTCACTTAACCACATTCAACTAACTAAAATAGTTAAATTAGAGCGTGTATTACACAAATAACAAGAGTTTTTTACTACTTTCCCGCGAAAACTGCGAAACTGTTTTTCTTTAACTTTAATATGAATGAATATAAGTAATATAAAACTAAGCATAAGTATCCCAAAAAAATGTTTATTGTCTACAACGTTTCAAACAAGATAGAATGAAAATAACACATATTCTCATACGCTCTAAACGGTCAAAGTTGGAAGCAAGTATCATGGGGTGGTCCTTCTTGCTGAAATATGCCTATTAAAGTAAATAATGTATTGTAACAGATTCTATAATGATTTATAAATAGGCATTGTACAAGCTTCTAAGCAACGACATAATTAATTGAGCCTATCAACATTGTTACGGATAATTTGAGATGAAAAATGCCCCTATGTCATGAGTAATTAATGAAAAGACTTTAAAATTATCTAGTTGTTCAAATTAACGCAAAAACTACTTGCTGTACCTCGCAGTCCCAAGGTGTTTTATTTGGTTTTAGATTTGATTATATTTACCACTGGGTTTCTCAAGTCTAATATAATGGAAAGGACCAACTTCACTTTCATTTTAATTCGGTTGCAATTCGGCACTACGCTAGATAACGTGGGGTCGGTCATCTTGACACTCAATGAAATATATCCATGATATTTGTAGAAGTCCTTTCCCTAGAATTTAAATGAGATTCATTGAGCTTATAGGAGCGATAGGGAGCTGCTGTATGTCGTTTGCAAGATTTCGCAACTAAGACGAATACACTTTCAGTACGAGCTTAGCCGTATATCCATTTAGGAAATAGTCCATTAATTTTTATATGACTATCTATATCCAATACTAAGTGATTTGATCTGCTATAATATTTCCGAAGTTTGTGTCGTCATCACAGTATCATGATAAAAGAATAAATAGATGCTATTTGGTCGGCTTATCACACAGTCTTATCTCGTACAAGTTGGTAAAATTCGGGGATATGTGACAGGGTTCAAGCCTGGACTAATGGCCTGGAAGTCCGAAGCGCTCACCACAACATCACAGAAGTACTTTTAAAAACTCTGTGATTTTTTCTGTAATCAAATGTAGTGTGTTTTTCACACGACACATTAACCTAAACAACGATATATTAATTTCTGTATATCATTCTGTTTGTACGTGGTAACATTTAGACAGCTGTAACTAGCATTACATTGTACACATTGTTGCATTCGTCCAATATAAAAATAACCTAAAGATACAAAGGTTTATAGAGCATATGCTACACTTTATCTGTAACACAAGTAATCCAGCGCCGGCCATTTACGGATGAAGCTGGGAGAGGTCGATAGTTTACCAAATAACAATTTAATTTTTTAACAGAAAATGGTGTACGTCTACATTTATGAATATTCATAAAAGTAAAAAAGCTCGCGAGCCCTCGCCTCGACGTGTCAGATGCTTCAGCGAGCCATTTATATTCGTCCATACTTCATCTATGTTCATTACTTTAGTGAGCATCTGTCAGCGCCTCGGACCTGTGCCTCAGTACTCAGAGGAGAGACCTCCAATCACTCACAGCTGGAGGGGGTAAACAATCACTTGGCCCGCTGCGTTTATAACTCTGGTCCTCTTCAAGTCCAGGTAGGACTGGCTCGGCGCTAGTTTTCTCGACTCACGTTACCATATGTAAGATCCTTTGAAGGATACAATTATTTAATTTTTATTTGTAACTTTTACTACTGTTGCCTTCTAGTACAAGCGAGACGGCGCCGGCTGTTAACATAGCACAACACTCGTCCAGACACGCTGGTCTCATTGGGCCACCTCTCAATCAGCCTCACTTTGCGCCGGTATTGTGTAGGCGACAGTAGCTCCTCCGTCACCCACCCTTCACACAGTGCAGTAAGTCCAAGTAACGTGAAAGATTGCCAGCGTATACGTATACCTTCACGTCCCGCCTGTGATCCTTTTGAAGCCCTGTTTACTCGCGCCAACTAAGCAACTAAGTGCATGTTCTGAATATGTTGACGCGTAGTGTAGGCCAGCAGAAACGGGACGAATGAGACCGTTGATGTTATTTTAGTCGTTAATGTAGTTTAGAAATTAATATTTAAGTATTTAAATATTTTTTTTCTAATCTGGTAAATGCTTACCTAATTGATTTAATAATGTAAGCGTTTACCTACTACTATTACACTAAATGATGTAAGTTTATCATTCAGTGTAACAGTAGTGGAAACATCCAAATTTCAATAGAGGAGATGGCTAGGTGCATTAATCTGTGTGGGCCCCAGTTATAAACATAATCATATTAAAATCCAAACGTAAAACCTCATAGTTGTATGATACAATAAGCACCTTCTGCGTCAATCTGAACCTCGAATTAATTATGAAAATCTTCGGGTACCTCTAAAACTTATTATTACTTAGGACATCGGAATATTTGTCATCTCATTGCCAACATTTCACGGATGTTATATATTAGGTCATGTTCTTTTCTGATTGTGAGCTGGATTAGGCCAGTAAAGGATGTATTTTGGCTGCTGCTAATGATGACCATGTGTAAAGTCTGTCCATTAGTCAGTATATGAGACTGTGGTAAGTAATAGTTTAATATCAATACAAATTACTTAATGATTAGAACTTTCATTAGAAAACTATAACTATCAAATAAGTTACAAAGAAGATAAAAGGTAATAAATGTCGATATAAGTTTTCCCTACCCTAGTTTGGCCCACTTTAGGTGAAGTTTGCTCTGAAACGCATTGGAAGTTTCCTTATTAAGAGACAATTCAGTATTATCTGAATTATGAGAGTGGATCGTGTCCGATTTATACGCTGCGCCAATTATCGATAAATCATTAGTACGTCTAATTTCTCCGACGTATACTGTTTGTTTTCAGTTAGTATTTATTGTTTGTTTGCTGTGTATTACTAGTACTATACGTATAGAATTTATGTTGACTCACTTTGGAATCAAATATCAAGCACAAGCTGATATTGTCACATGATATGCAACGCAATTGGGCTAACACGATCTTCTGTGTCACGTTTCGTGCGGGTTGTGAGTAGCCGGTGGTCCATTAGGGATAGAAAAGGAGGGCAAAGCATCGGCATAATAATTATGTGGATGTTGATAGGCGTCCGTAGTCGCAAAAAGGCTCAGATTTCTTGTTTACCCCCTATTCTATAAAAAAACAGATTGAATATGATAACTATAAAATGAGGTAAAGTTAATTTTTAATTGAGCAGTTGGATATTTGTGTCCACGTCGCTCGTTGGCGTCTTCAAGGTAAATTGAACTTCCCGAGATAAAATGAAGATGTTCAATTCTCATTCCCACCCCATAGGGCTGTTCCATAAACACACATACGATAGTCTAGGCATCGGCTATTGATATTTTCAAAATAATAACTCAAAAAAAACAAACAGTTCCACACCCTACAATAATTTGTTTAGCACACGTAATTAATGTATTATGGTTGCCGTAATCTGCTGTTAAAAGCTCGACGCGTCCCAAACGAGGCTTGAAACTGAAGCCGCAATAAAACCCAAGTGACGCTGGGTGTTTTGATATCAGGTGTACGTAAAGAGTTATAGGAGTAGAAGAGAACTAATACAACAGATAATAATTTTTATGTACTTAGACACCAATGAGACATAATATAGTATGTTTTGTCGTGGAATTAAACCTTCGCTGCTAGTTGGCGTCATCTCGAAAAATGTGAAGTATTGATTTACTTTTCTTGTAAGAGTGCCATGCACTGGAATTCGCCCGGCACGACCGGGGAGGTACCTCTCGCTCACTTGATACCGCCGTAAAGTGGCGCCTACGGTGTCGACTTTCTTGCGAATTGCGTAGCCGGTTGCCCATTGAGGGGGGGGGGTTTCTGAAAAGGAGGGCAACGCATTGTCACAGTAATTATTTGTTTCTTTATATATTTTAGGACTATTTTATTCACATAAAAATATTAAATACTTACTAATTAACGTAACGAAGTCATAAGGCAGGCAACTACAGTTTCCGATATCACGCGAAGAATAAGCTCACTGAAGTGTCATTGGACTGGTCACACACTCAGAAGATCAGATGGCAGATGGGCCACTAAGTTTCTGATGTGGAGGCCGCGTTTAGAAAAACCAAGTGATTGTCGAACGTTCAACAGGTGGATAGAGGATCTCCGTGCAAGTAGCTGGTCCGAGAAGGATGCGAGTATCAGGATATCGGCCTTCTTGGCGTTCATTGAAATAGGCTTTTGTCCAGCAGTGGACCGATAAGGGCTGATAATGATGATGATGATGATTTATTAATTAGCTACTTACGACGGGTGATTAATAAATACCCGAAACGACAAGGAAAAAACTTTAATAATCTATTTAAAACAATATTATTTTTCAACGTGATTTCCTTCTACCTCGGTGCACTTAGTCCAGCGCTTCTCCAATGCCGTTACACCACCACGTTGAGCACAGGTGCGTTGTTGTGGTTGAATAAAACTTTCATTTTCGCTAAATGAGGCCGTTCGTTTCGGATTACATCAAAAAAAATTTGCAGCAAACTTGCATAATACTCTCCATTTATTGTTTTGCCTCTTTGCAAATAATCCTTGCTTATGACGCCACAAAAAGTTATTATTTTCACTAGCTTAAACAGCGCCAAACATTCCGACGAATCGTCCACTCGATGTTGCTTTTGGTTAACAGTGAGCCAACGCGGCATACATCGCGCGCAAAGCTTTTTTTTTTCATTCGCAAATGTTGATGTAAGATGTTAGAAACGCGTTCAGAGGAAATGCTTACCGCCGTAACATTAAGCACCGATCATTCAAAACGATTTTTAGAATCTTTTTGATCATTTCCGGATTAGTAGCTCTGTCTCCCACGTTTAAAATCAGTTACGCAGGTGAATTTACTCTTAACTTAAATTTGAAGAAACAGTTACACTTGCTTCCCCACGCAGTAACGTATAATTTCAGGTCTTGAATTATCAGAACATGACACATACCTGGTAGGTATTATCAAATTAACTAATTGTAACATAAAACATCATGTATTTAGTCAGTAGCTTCTGGCTGTCTTGTGCTTCGCGCGATTATATTTTCATGTAGCGTGACTGACAAGTTTGTTAATGATAGAATATTGCTGTATCATTAAAACGTACTAGCTTGGACATACTTTTGTACTCCATCTTGTCATTAATGACAAGTTTACATGCGATCTGTTTGTTAAGGTTAGTAAAAGACAAGAGGGGACAAAAGAGCATGAAGAATGCTTTTACGCACGGGGCAAGGGACGAGTATGTTAATCTCACCTCATTGTACTGTTACTTTTTCTATTAAATTAGAACTACGTGTTAGGTAAGTAAATATAAATTGAATTAACACCGGAAATCTGCCATTTCTTCACAGTTCCTGAGGAATTGTGTCTTGGGAACCAGACATAAGTCACACGTGCAGGATCACGCCAATTAGTGCATCTCCCTCTGCACGCATCAAGTATACTCAGTCGTTGCTGCTCTACGCTATCATAGACATTATGCTTAGTCTGGTCATAAATATAGATAGCTACAGTAAACAATAAAAAAGATTACACTTGAATTTGGAATGTGTAAGTGGTAGTGTCATGCTGTATAGCATGAGGATTGTGCCGTTGCGAGCGAGAAAGTACATCTATATAAAAATCATGGGGATGTTTATGGGCGTGTGTGTCTATCAAAAACGTTGACCCATTATATAATAAAAAATAAGCAGGGAAGCAGATCTTTCTTGAGGACTCACATGAGCCACTTGTTTTACCTGATCGTATTCCGACAAGCTCGTCCCCATCGCTGCCACACGTGTGTATCTTGCATCAATGCTGATCACTAGTGATATGATAAATAAAAAGTGTGTGTGTGTGTGTGTGTTTTTTTGGGTACCCTGACTTTGAACGATAATGCGCCACCCACCACCTTACCTAAAAGCGACACTGTAATTGTAAGAAAAGAATAATTTCCCTTAGTGGACTAAGTAAGTATTTCATCGTATACTTTGATATAACATTTAAAAGTTACACTTTATTTCAAATCAGTTTTACCTGTATTAAACTTCAACCAACTTTATACTTAGCTAGAAGTTGGTATAAGTTTAAAACAAGTTTAGTTTAAGCGAAAATATATGTAAAATATTGCAAGACGTTGCATTATTTAAATATATTTTTATTGTCAGTTTCACATTATTTAAAATCCAATGACACCCCACACGGCTCTGCCCTCTCTATTTTTTTTCATCCATCGCTTTCATGTATGGAGTACTCTAAGCTTAACAATTTTATTTTAGTAAATCTTATTCTATAACTTAGTAACGGTTCATAAAATACTATATTCCAATATTTTCAAATGTACAATAACTACGAGTACATCGTCTGTGTCATAGGGGCCGACAGGACGAAATATAAAGGTTCTGTTTTTGCCGTTTGGCTACGGAAACATAAAAAATAGCAGTCGGAGCCATTTGATGACTGCCAGACGTGTTGCCCTTGTTTCTTCATTCCTTGTAAGAGCGAGCGATATCTCCTCGTGCCATTTCAACTCAACTGCAATATTGCACGGCACTACATCTTACTAAATATAATGTTCAGAGTTCTAACAGTAGGTACGTTACTGGTAATTGTTTTGTAAAGAAGAGGTTTTTGAGCATGTTCCATAACCAAATATGGTCCTTCCAGCAAGACTCGGCACCAGGTCCGAAGCTCGATCCACCCAATCTTGGTTCATAAAAGAAGACGCTCCGGACTTCACCACAGCTGATTACGATTTATGGTCCGTTTTAGAGTACAGCTTGCCCTAAACGTTAAGATAATTTTAGTTCCTAAAGAATCCATACGATTGGCAGTGTAGTATTTCCCAATGTAAAGAGTGTGTGTTTCTATTGATAACCAGCCTCAATGTTCAAAGGACTGTATTGCAGAAAATGGAGACCACTACGAATAAACTTTTTCATTTTTTTTAAGATGGTCCGCCAACGGAATGGAATCCTAATTTATATCACAGGGAAACTTTTTTTTTTTTTGTCAATAAAAAAGTATTTGTAACATCTATTATTTTAACATCCGTAGCAACATATAAATCCTTTCAGATTAACAATTTGAAAATCATTTACAGTACACGAGAAGCCACCGAGAGCGCTGCGGCAGTATTTCCGTACCAACGCGGCGGAAACCATCACATCGTTATGTCCTTAGTATCGAAGAGAACTTTATTTTTAATAGCTTTTTACTAGACGATTTTAGGACTTATGTATGAATTGTTACGTTACGTTAAAAATTTGTAATCTTCTTCACAAAAAGTAAAGGTCAATCTATTCCAATTAATTCGATCATTCTTTAAATATCAATTACGCGGCGTAAATGCTTTCCACACGTTAAAAAAAGAAAAATCACTGACATAGGTACACTGTGATTGAACTGTCTATGATTTAGTTATATTGTATTATCTTGTACTTTTGGTCAACGGAAAATGAAATAAAGGTTTTTGAGACAGACTGAAAAGCGAATAACAAAATAATCCTGTAATAATTCAATTCATCTTTTGTTACACGGAACCTTAAAAGCAACTAGAGATATCTACTCCTTCCGTTTGCTTTCACCGTTACCCAGCAGTAGGAGGAGGCGCCTTTGCTCACGGGGCAAGGGGCGAGGAGGCCTCACCCCATTGCACTATACCAAACCTGTATAAAGATTATACAAGAAAAATGTGGTACAAACTACTGGAATGCAAGTGAAGGCAAAGTGCGGGTTTAGTTAGCAAGGTACACACGTTTGTCGTACCTCAATCGACGTTGCGAATTAAAATTGAAGGTTATGTGTTGCTTCCCTACGAGCGCGTAGACTTGTGTGGGGGTCCTTATGACGTTGGGCGTTCAATTCAAGTGGCGTTCACACTTTAAAGTGAATATTATTAAATATAATTTCAGTTCTATATATACGAGTACCTTGTGACAATAGGGACCAGGTGTCTAGATCATCACTCCAACCTGTGACTGGAGCATGCACTTTTCGGGTAATACCGTGTAATATTGGTAGCCTACCAACTATTAATAGGTATGCCCTTCAGTTCCTAGTATATATATTTTTTAATTTTACTCTTCTAATGTCTTAATTTAAGAGACGCGCAACATTTCTATATATAATATTGTAGGGTTTTTTTTTAATGATGCGAAAAGTTTTAGTTGCAGGAGTGCCACGCTGCATTGCAGCTGAATTGTGTTAACACGATCAGGAAAGTACCTCGCGTTCATACAGTAACTCGCACGCCAAGTAGAACCCGCTATATGCACATATTATGCGGTATGCGACTTTCCGGTGACCCAGGAGACAAAAAGAGAGCAACACAAGGGTAGTTATTGAATGGCTCTGACGGCTATTTCATTATTTTTACACGTCTAATGTTTTAACTTAACTCGAGGGCGCGCAATATCCGGTCTGAGTGCAGCCTCTATATTTTGTGCACGATCCCTAATAGAGACATCGGTGTTTACTTATTAGTAAGCCATGGAACCCAACAGGTACTCAAGATTGTATAGTTTCTACATAAACAGCTTAAAATTTAATAGTAAAGATTTATAAACTTTTCTTTCTCGTTGACGCGGGGAAACGGACTTAAGCGCCTTCAGCCGGCCCTGGGTGGGATCCAGTGGTCAACCCAACTTATGGACAGCGCAATGGGGTGAGGTGCCTATCCTTGCCCCATGTTCTGTGCGCAAGCCTCATCCTTTTGCTCTTTTGTCCCACAATCTTATAAGAGGGGTGCAAACAGCATATCTGTATATTTTATACATCAAACGTCTTAACCTGATGGACATTTTATCACTACAAGATTTCTTCCATTGCCAACTAAATTGGTTACGTCAGGCGAATGTCCCTATTGTGGAAATAAGTATAATAAAGTTGTCCTCAGTCCCAAAGTCTTTTATATATATAATAGTCCCAAATATTTTGGTATTTGGACCAAACACAATTTTCATGAGAAATAAAAAGTTATTATACATTATATCATCATATTCTTGTGATATTTTCGTCATAATCGTCATTGTCTGACAGTTACAATTAATTGGGATGAGTAGTTTTACGAACTTTTGCTTAATATACGAGGAGTGATTGACAAGTATCCAAAACGGCAAAGAAAAACTTTAATAATCTATTTAAAACAATTTTATTTTTTTACCTAGTTTCGTTCTACCCCGATGCATTTAGTCCAGCGCTTCCACAGTGCCGTTAGACCAGTTTGATGAAATGTTTGCTCTAACCCCTCAAAATACTCGTTTACGGCGACAATGACACTTTGGCAACCATTTTTACACATTTCTTGAGATTCGGGAACAAGTGGAAGTCGCACGGGCCAGATCTGGGGAATAGGAGGGATGCGGTAACTATTCGAATCATTGAATTTGGCAACTGCTGCCCATAACGAGTGCACTGGTGTGTTGTCGTGGTGGAATAAAACTTTCCTTTTCGATAAATGAGGCTGTTTCTTTCGGATTTTTCCACAAATTTTTTGCGGTAATCTTGCATAATACTCTCTAATTATTGTTCCCCCTCTTTGCAAAGTCGTCACCAGTTTTCCGGACACAAAACCAATTTTTCTTTGTTCTGCGCAGGTTGCCCGCACTAAGTCTAATCTACTATCACATAACGCCGCAAATACTAGCTTGCTTTTAATTTTCTGTTTTTATGCGATATGGGCGCAGGCGCATGAAGTGTCATACGGCATGATGTTCTACATGACTGTATTCATGACAAAATTGGCCAACGAAACTGGCGGATTCATGACCACAATAAAGTCCTCCTTACAGAACATCTTACGACCATACCACGAGTTCTTGACATTGATTAGTAATCAAATATGGAACGACCAGTTGATGGTGGTAACTTTAGGAAACTATGCTACATGAATGTACTGCTCAAACCCTGCACCGACGGGGCGAGGCAGTTAGAGTCAGGCCGTACGCGGTTGCGGGAGCTGCAGGATGTCTCCAGACACGTCTTCATGCACCGCCGGGAGTAGAACATTTACAGCTGTGCGATATAAAGTGCCTAAACAGAAGATATGTTAACCGTATCTTTACTTTGGTATCTTATATCAAATGACTTAACTAGAAACATATTGTTCAATGCTTCAGAAGGAGGGTAACCTTTTTCGATTGTTTGTAGATAGATTTCAACTTGTATTATGTTGCCCGATACAACCGTAGCAGCTTGTATGATTTTGTATGTTGCGTTTTGATAATGCGGTGGAAACTGGTTATATTGAAATACATTATAGGCTGCTGGGTTTTTTTTGTTTTCATTATCTTTTCTTTTTTGTTTTTCTCAATATGCACCACTCTTTTAAAATTAATCTGATCATGACTTTGGTTACATATCAGAACTAGTAGCCCGTAGTTACACACATAGGCCACGTGCTCAGGTTCTTTCTCTTTCTTCTCTTCTTGGTTGTAGCGTGATAGTGGGTATAAGTATACAGACTTTTTCAATCTAAAATTGAAAGCATTGCATACGTCGGACCAATAATTTTAGAGAATACCGGGTTCAAACAAACTGCTATCAAGCAATTATAATATTGGCATAAAAGTATAGATTATTATTTACAGTGTGTTAGTTTTTAAGGTTTTCATGACATAATTCAGTTTGTTAGGATTTAAAGCATGCTAGAATATCTATCAAGAGCAAGTTCCACGTGAGTCGCTGGATGCATGTAGTTTGTGACAGCTACCTGCCCTGTCGCGCTCTCTGAGAAAGGCTCATGTCAAGCAGAGGACGCCCTCCGAGTGCTGGTGGTGAAGATGATGATGGATTATCCATTTAAATAAAAAATTCACTTATTTGGGAACGTGTTCTCTGCTGTGTTGTTGTAACCACGAGGAGCCATAACACAGCCGTAACAGAACGATGAATGACGTCACTAGAAAGCAGTTTGAAAAAAGCTAATTATACATGTATAACATAAAAATATATTTTTCAATTTAAACTGTTTTTGTTCCAACCCAAAACTCGAACTTGTGATTTAAGATGCTGAATGCCAGACCGCCAGTCTCGTACTCGACGAATATATGTGGAAGGTAAAATGCTCGTATTTATTACCTTTCTCGAATATAATTAACACACTGAAGACGTTGTAGTATTGCGGATGAGGTAGAGCTCTCAGATGCAACCCTCTCAGCTTTGCAATCATCTGTCCTGAAGGGTGAGAACGCTTCGTCATGGAGCTGTGATGGAGAAGAGCAATTGTCGTGTCCTGGTTGTGGAACGGTGATGGAGAAGAGCAATTGTCCTGTCTTCGTCGTGGAGCTGTGACGGAGAAGAGCGATTAGGACAATATCCTTGTTTCTGGAGCTGTGATTGACAAGAACAATTGTCATGTCCTGGTAGTGGGACTGTGATGGAGAAGAGCAATTGTCCTATCCTGGTTGTGGATCTGTGATGGAGAAGAATAATTGTCCTGTCCTGGTTGTGGATCTGCGTTGGAGAACAGCAATTATCCTGTCTTCGTCGTGGAGCTGTAATGAAGAAGAACAATTGTCCTGTCCTGGTTGTGGATCTGTGATGGAGAACAGCAATTGTCCTCTCTTCGTCGTGGAGCTGTGATGGAGAATTGCAATTATCCTGCCTTCGTCGTGGAGCTGCGATGGAGAAGAACAATTGTCCTGTCTTCATCGTGGAGCTGTGACGGAGAAGAGCAATTGTTATGTCTTGTTTGTAGACCTGTGATGGAGAACTGCAATTGTCCTGTCTTCGTCGTGGAGCTGTGATGGAGAAGTGCAATTGCCCTGCCTCTGTCGGTGAGCTGTGATGGAGAGGAGCAATTGTTCTGTCTTGGTTGTGGTGTTGTGTTGGAGAACAGCAATTGTCTTGTCTTCGTCGTAGTGATTTGATGGAGAAGTGCAATTGTCCTGCCCCCGTTGTGGAGCTGTGATGGAGAAGAGCAACTGTCCTATCCTGGTTGTGGAGCTGTAATGGAGTAGAACAATTGTCCTGTCCTGGTTGTGGAGCCGTGATGGAGAAGATGAATGGCTTTATCTTCGTTATGGAGCTGTAATGGAGAAGGACAACTGTCCTGTCTTGGTTGTAGAGCTGTGATAGAGAAGAGTAATTTTCCTGTCTCCGTTGTGGAGCTGTGATGCAGAGGAGCAATTGTCCCGTCTTCGTCTTGGAGCTGTGACGGAAAAGAGCAATTGTACTGTCTTGGCTGTGGAGCTGTGATGGACAGGGGCAATTGTCCTGTCCTGGTTTTGGTGCTGTGATGTAGATAACAGCTGTCCTGTCTTGATTTTGGAGCTGTGATAGAGACGATTAATTGTCCTGCCTTCGTTGTGGAGCTGTGATGGAGAGGAGCAAAGGTCCTGTCTTCATTTTAGAGATACCTGGGCACAGCCACCGGCTGTCTTTCTGCTCCATCCCAACGACTAAATTTAAATTGAATGTACGATTATTAGCGTATTATGACCGTCTTCTTTCATCGGAGAACTCTCATATTATAGGAACAAACTACAAACTCTGATATCCCTGAAATTCTAAGATCGTTAAATGCCTATAGACAAAACGATTACAATCTGGACCCAAAATTATATTTTGTGGAAAATTAGCCAGGACGAAAAATTGTTGTGTTGCCAAACAGAGCCCCGGTAATACAAGTACATTTTTAATTATCCCCTTCGTTACAGAAGCCACAACAAAATAATGTAGTTTCATTGTTTTGTTTCCTAACAGTAATTGGGAAATTAATTTACATAAATTTCGGGAGTAAATTGTATTTAAAAAATATTTACTTTGTAACGTTTTAAAGGCTCTGAATGAATTAGTTTAAGAATTTACAAGTTTAATGTAATCATGTTGTTTTCTTAGCATCCTGGACATTTCTTTGAAACAAAATTGATAGGCGAACATTATTAGCATAATCTGCCCATACATTTATATCAGCGTTGGATAAACAAAAAATGTTTTTCTATTTCTAATAAGGACCCGGATTTGCCTCCGCCGTATCTTTGGACAGCACGTGGAACTGCCGGTCCTACGTGATGCATCTTATTTCTCACTGATAGCGTCTGATTTCCACCCCATCAAAATAGGAGAATGAACGTCGAGGGCTCATGTCTGTGCGAATATTCGAGCACTATAATATTTTGTCTTGCGCACATCAGCTTTATCGCTTTAGCCAAATTCGGCTGGGACGACATTGCTGTTTACCGATCAACAGATTTAAGTATTTACTAATAATTTCTATTACATGATATTGTATTTCATCCGATCCGTTATTGTTTAATAAATTCATAAGGTGATCCAACGCTTAGTGATACTTTAACTGTAACATTTACTGACGAGAAGATTTATTATGCAACTATTCGTATAACCACTTCTTGTTTACATTTATTCCTCGGGCTAAGCAGTAGCGACATGCAGACGACGTTATCCGTCTATTTCTTGACGACTGCACAAATAATACTGTAAGTCTGTTATGAACATTAATTTGACTATTGCAGTGGGCGACAAATTCACGGTTTCACGACAGCTACAATTTATGTCAAGTAAGTAACGCAAATTAGAGTCGTAATGATAATAAAATAACCGGAATCCTTAGAGATCCAATATCTTTAACATCCTTTCAATAACATGCAAGTTTTCAAAAAACTTTCAGGCTTTTATGGGGTTTAAATATTGGAGACTTTCAATTTTTTTTAGCCCCAGTTAATGAAGTCAATATTTAGTTATATTTTGTTTTAATTTAAAATTTTATGGTAGTTAAGTTATATTCATAATAAATACAATTTTATTTTATCACTACACATTATTATAGTATGATATTCAATTTGATTTGTGACCAAATCTAATCTGAAACAAATAGGCAGGCTGTGTCAAACTTATAACTGAGAACTCCCGCGTGCGCGTCGGCTGACGTCACAAGTTTTATATGATTTCCTCCGTCTAAGTTGTCACGCAGATATCTTGGAATTTAAAGTTATATCGTGAATTGTTAGAATTGCAAGTTTCCTCCACACATGAAATCTTCAAGTATCTAACTATCATCGAATAAAGCAATCAATATTAGTATGCGACGTGCCTCTCTCTCATAAGAATCGTCCCATTTCGTGCGGTTTCTGCAGTTGATCGGAGGTTAGAAGGGAACACATCGCTCAAAGACCTCTCTTGTCATGTGTGGTTTCCAAATTAAGCAGGTCAAACGTTATACAACTTATACGTTCTAAAATCACTGTTAACTGGGACATTTAGAGTCCCAACTGAATACAAATCGTCCCCTGAGCCCACACAATCATGACACCTGGTAACAGCCTATACTACTTACACCTACTCCTTCTAAGAGACATTACATCTGGATGTGTTTACGTAGTTCATTCTAATGGAACGCATACAGTGTCCGATGTAATCGTCACAAGTAACGAACAATAATATATAAAAAGGTTTAGAGCTTGGGACACAGAGGGCGAAGAATGGAAATATCTATATTAGAAACTATTGCATACAAAACTATAACAACGCCATTTATATATATCTGTCTGTACGCCTCATATTCACAACATGGCCGAAAATTCATTACTAGTCTACTCTGGCCTCATTGTAAACTGCAGTAATCAGTTATAATTAAACAACTGAATCTGCCGTAATATTTAATATATTCTAAAATATTGACATCAAATCGTCATAATTTTGTTATGATGTCATAAAAGATTTCTTAAGAAAATATTTATTTACGATTGTTGTGCTTGCTTCAATTTCTTTCTTTTTAAATTGAATAAATGTACAAAAAATGGGAAAATAATTGAGGTTATATGTTACTTAAATAGAGTTTCACATTATATATTTGGGAAGTACGCATATTGCGATGTATAGACGCTCAGATAGACGAATAGACGGAAAACAAACGAAGGCAGTCTACCACACCTTAAAAAATGTTAAAAAGACTCGTATTTTTGAAGTAACTTATTTCTGTGAGAATATTTGTGCACTATAATATTTTGTACTGCGCACATCAGCTTTATCGCTTTAGCCAAATTCGGCTGGAACGATATTGTTGTTCACCGATCAACAGATCTAAGTAGTAAAAAGGGTCATATATTTGAAATAGCGATATTTTTGTATTGAAAGAATGTAGGGCTACCAATATAGCACGCCACTCAGCATTTGTCATATCACTAAGTGATGATACTTAATATACTAACTGAACTTAAATAAATATTCTCACGCAAAAAATTTTAAATGAAGCCAGGACTATAAATTAACTGCTAACATTGCACTTTCAAAAAGTTCTAATTCTAAACGCCGTAAGGCTCTAAGCACCATATTTTCCGCCGTCGCGACGGAAGCATCGCCGCAATGGTTTGATATCGACACGTGGAGTAGTAAGATATAACGTGTCAACGTTGTACGGCTCGGAGTCAGCCAATATTCGGGAAATGTTTCTTTCCCTCACACACATAATTCCGACAAACATTCATTCCAGAAGTGATGTGTTGTGAGTAAGCCATCCACTAGGTTACTCACGATCTCATATCTAAGGCCTAGATTATGGAAAATTCTTATCCTGACTCTTGCAGCGTCTAGTAATACGAAACCCCATAGCAGGCAAAGCGACAGCATAGCTATCTCGTGATATAATCGTTGTAGCAATTATATTTTTGCTACTTAAACATTTTATAAGAAAGTAAATCTGTATCTGTCGTCTTTGACTGTAAGGTGTGCTCTATGTTGAAGAAATGTCACTCCTTTTGAGATATTGAGGTCGGACACATTTGGGATGGCTTACGCTATCTGCCATCCCCAAATGATAATTAAATAGTTTTTATTTTCCGCCGGGAACATACATACTCGAGACAAAATATGCACGAACCTTGTTATAATGTAAAAGGAGCTCTACTCTTTTTCTTTTTGAGCTGGATGTAATATGAAGATATGATGTCACCATAATCTTCAAATGTTGGATGTGAGGGTTGAAGAATAATCCATCTGAGAGGATTGAATTTAAATATATGTATGTAGAGGACCATCCGGTTTGCAGCAGGGAGTGTCGGACAACTGTCAAGATAAGACCTCGTTCCCTAATTGTTATTCAAAACTGTATTGATTCTATTGTTTGTTTCTCGTACTACAATAAGATTTCTCTTAATTGTAAAGATTTGAGTCCCAACTCCTATTATAGAATGAAACTGTTAAATCGTGGTGCCACATGTTGTGAGGCTGACTAAGAAGAACCTAATGCTTGTTTGATTTTTATGGGTATACGGCACTACAATCTGCTGAGAGCCCCACACACCACTAGACCCAACCTATAGTCGATAGAAGTACTTAAACGTGAAACACGTCACACACACACACACACACACACACACAACGTCTGACGTGTCAACAATAAAAAATAAACTAGTTAAGATTGGCCATTTTTATGTTGCTACATATTGTAATCTATGTTTTCTGAAATGTATTTTAAGCGTTTAGTAATTTCTGCGTGAAGAAGCATACGTACAAGCTGTAGCATTTATAATATTAGAAGAAGATTTAACATTAAAATAGTGGTATGGGTTACATTGTATATTACAAAAGTAAGGTAATACAATAAATTACTCCAATGTAGATGAACGCTGATATTATGACTCGTCAGGCCTGAGTTCAGCTCGCGCCAGCGTCGTTAGCGCGCCTTCACTAGTGCAGTGACGCGCTAGACACAACAAACAGAATGTAGTGGTACTGTTGTCTTGTACTTTTATTAGTCCAGAATGAATATTCATCAGCATCTTAATCATCATCAAGGAACCATATGCATCACCATTATTTCCATTCTACACAACAATAGAAAGTAGCCAACTTAAATCCTAGGCGACACATTCATAACGCTTAGCTTAGTCAATAGAGGAGCGTTTTTATATTATATTCAACTCTCTTCGTTCACCTTCGATGCCGATTTTTCATTCGCATTCAATTTATATTCCTCTAAACACATTGCGTGATTCCTTGGAAATTAAATATTCCTGACACGTAAAGCGAAGTACCGTGCACCGTGACGGGAATAATAGCGCATGCAATTTTACAACTCCCCTCTTTGACTCCTTGATGGAAACACATCCTCTTAGCCAGTTAGCCTATGCTATGTGGGCGGGAATGTACGGGTCGAAATTTATTTTCAAATTAAAATTTTCAATAACTTGGACATCATAATAATGTTTGATTAATTACGGTTAATTTCTATATTTTTCTATATGTTTAGGTGCACGTGATTCTTTTACTTTAAATGATATGTTTACAACTGATTGTTGACCTTGGGAGGTCTCCTTGTAGGATACTTCAAACGTAATTTGCCACCAAACCTGTTTGACGGCCATCACGTCATGAGGTTTTTTCTGTAGATTTGATAAGTACCACATAACCGCTATAAAACATTGAAAAACAGCTTCTCGTGACGCTGACAGTTACTACACTGTCTTAATATTTATTATAAAACAACGTCCCCCAAAAGCTGTATGTCTGTATGTCATCGATTTCCTCCAAATCTATTTAATGGATCTTCAAGCAGTTTCGATCATTGTATAGAACGATCTTAGAGAAATATTTCAGTGCATAATTTGTTAAGGTAACACTTCGGTCCACGTTATTCACGAGCGTTCGGGGCGGATCGCTATTTGGGTATTATATTATTATTCGCACTAAGCATAATTAATTACAGACTTATTGGCTTCTTACCATCTGATCCTAGGTGAACGAC
>JAFELO010000032.1:337689-360949 GCA_017140195.1 Eumaeus atala | reverse complement strand
GGTCTATAACTACACATTTACGCAAGTGGGAAGTTTTTTTTTGTACCATTCAAGTGAGAAAATGAGCAGTATGCTCTGACTGCTCATTTTCTTTTGGTTTTCTGGTGCCAATTGACGCCCACAGACAATTGCATTATTCATGTGCAGATGTGTTACCCTCCGTCCCCCTAATAGGCCATGAGGAACTCAGAAACTGCAAGCGGGGCAGTCTGGCTACTGCTTGGGTTCTGGTATTAGGCCATGACACGTAGATTCATTAAATATATTTTCTAAGAGTCTTTATTGTACAAGTACCACCCCAGGTTGGAAGATTTTGAAGAGTCGTAAACTGTATGAAACGATTCTACTTTGATGAAGGTTAGCGTGGAAATTAACAAACTTCTATACTAAAAATTATGCTAACATGGATATAGCGATTAAGGAAAATCTGTTAGACAACTTCCAAATTGTAAAACATTTTAGATCAACGGCACAATGGCATAGCGACTGTTAGGACTCTTGTGTTCTCATCACTGCTAGTGGAGTTCGTTCCGAATAGGTTATGCTTGTTCAGTATTGTACCTCATGTTATTGCTTCAGCATAATGAAGGTGGGATAAATATTACTTTGTCCCGAGTAAATCTCTGTACATTTCGGATTGCGTTTTATTAAGATCCTTATTATAAGCCTAAATTTTTCAATGGCGACGAGGATGTGCCCATATTGTTTCTATAAAAAAGACACCCGCGCCGACGACGGCTTCGGAGCTGAGAGCTTCCATCGGTATGGCTATGTATTGCGGAAAGTGCATTAAAATGTGAGCTCAGTGCTCGCGCCGTTATAGACACTATTGCGAGCGCGAGTGAAATTACTTTGGGACTCCGAGTGTCAGGCAACTTTCGAGAGTATCAAACGTTCGTTGGGGTCGAGTGAGGGTGTTGATGCACTACACGCCGGAGCTGGTGCTCATGACGGACGCGAGCTGCACGGGGTTCGACGCCGTTATCTTGCAGCTGACGCCAGCCGGCGAGCGCCCGGAGGCGGACGCGTCGTGCATGCACAAATAGATCGGGAAGTCTTTTCGATCATTTTTTCAATCAAATTTCATCAGTATTTATACGGTAGCAAATTTATACTGAGGACTGATCACAAGCCGCTCACTTACTTCTTTGGACCATAGGTGGCATTCCGGTTATGGCAGCATCGAGGATTCAGCGTTGGACGGTTTTGTTGTCAGGCCATGATTATGATACTGGATACATACCATCGGCCAAAAACTATGCAGATGCTATGTCACGGTTATCACAATCACTATGTGGAACTAACGCTGAACTTAATAAAGATGTAGTGACGTACGTCACGCGAGACCTGCGCGGTGGAAGGACTGTCGCCGTTGCGTACCGCGCATCGGCCGTGGCCATATATTCGAGTCGATTGCATTTAGATTTTCTGGGGCCCTATGAAGGTAAAACATTTTTTCTCCCCATGACGCTAGTTCAAAATGGTTAGAAGTCGTTGAAATGGCTCGAACGACAGCTACTGCGATCATCAAGCTTTTAAGGTCCATATTTGCGCTATTTGCCTTACCGCTAGAAATAGTGTCCGACCAGGGACCACCATTCTCCAGCACCGAGTTTAATTACTTTTTAGTAAACAATGACATCCGTCAATCATTTTCTCCAACTTACCACCCCGCGTCTAACGGAGCCGCGGAAAATGCAGTGAAACTGTGTAAGCGGGCAATTAAAAAGCGATTAGGGATAAAGTAGATGTAGACGCTGCTTTACATACCAATTCGTTGCCTCACCGTAATAGCGTGCATAGTAATACAGGTGAAAGTGCAGCGATGCTATTACAATATCGACATCTGCAGTCGCGACTGGATTTACTACGCAGTGACCTGGCGTGGGAACAACAGGTACAAGATATGCAAGGCAGACAGGTAGAGGCCGCCGGCGGCTCCAGTCGAAGCTTCACGCAAGGGGATGCAGTTTGGAGTAGCAATTATAGGGGTCCCGGTATATGGGTACCAGGGGAGGTAGTCAAAACTGAGGGTTGTCGAATATGTACGGATTATAGACAAACATATTGATCAGCTTAGACATAGATTCAGTAGATCCGGTCTGGTAATCCCATGGGAGAGACGTATAGCGAAGACACGGTCGAGAGAGAAACAGGAGGATGGCGTCGCGCATAGGGAGGATATGGCGACCGCGGGGGATAACAAGGTTCATAGGTGAAGATTCACTATGTTGGGGCACCCCGACAGCGCCAGTTACATAGGAACCAGGAACCTCGGCTTACATCCCGCCGGCGTCAGATCTTACCCCTCGGTCGAGTTCTCCGCCAAGCCCAACGGGTATCAATCGAGCTCGTCCGAAGCGAGTTATTAGACCTCCAGTTCGACTAGGGTTTGATGATATGTTATTAGTATTTATCCGTATCCATTTGTAAAAATAATCGATAGCACATAAGTGAAATTGTAATAGAAATGTGTATCAAAAATTATTGTTGTTTAATATGTCTGTAGGAGTTTAATTATATTTCCATGTTAGCCCTAAGAATACAGATATTGTTTTAGTGATTCAGTACATATTATTGATGGAGGTCTAATGTAGGTACCTACTGTTATTGCTTTAGCATAATTAAGATAGGATGAAAATTACTTTGTCCAGAATAAATCTCTGTACATGGCGGATGCGTTTTATTAAGCTCCTTATTATAAGCCTAGATTTCTCGAATATATATATATATATATATATGAGAAATCTAGGCTATCATATAGCTTTATTATATATAGCTTTGGAATATATTTCTTCTTTTGCTGACTATGTTATGCTGATGTGTTGCCCTCTTTCCATCCTCCCCTCCAATGAACAGCCTGATAATTATAAACTGCACGAAACGCGACAGCTTGATTGTCACTTGTGGTGTCATCTGAGCGAGAGGTACCTCACTGGTTGCGCGGGTCCAATTTGGTTACAATGCATCATAGCACTACCTCTAACAAAAAAAGTTCATAAGGGTTTGTATTATAAATCTACAGGTAAAAAGTTTTTAAAATATAAAATCTTCAGATTCGTTTGACTTTGGAGCTTTATTTATTGGAATAATTTGATCTTTATCGCATAGGAGAAAAAAAATCCAGATCACGACCATAAAAATATATTTACCAACACCGAATAGTCTGCAACTCGCACAAACCACCCGAAATCCCAAGCCTTCACATTACGAGAAGCTTGGAGGGGCTTGAGACTGTATCCGAGCTGTACCTGAAAGGTGGATTTAGTGAGACGCACCTCTGAACAACACATAGTATGTACTGGAGATTGGATCACTTTGATTGTGTAAAACATTTCTCACACACATTAGGAGGTAGTAGCACTACACATTGCCGGCGTGATGTAGCAAGCGGTAGGCCCAGATCGTGACCTGGGCCTGTCGCTTGCAACATCATGTTATGTGAAAACGTCATAGCAGTATTATTGTATTTGGTGAGGCGTGTGAGTGGCCGGTGGCAGTCTACATTGATTCTTATGTTATTGTACATAGTGTGGCGTGTGAGTAGCCGGTGGCAGTTTACATTGATTTTTATGTATTTAGTGTGGTGCGAGAGTATCCGGTGACAGTCTACATTGATTTCTATGTTATGGCATTTAGTGTGTTGTGTGTGTAACCGGTGGCAGTTTACATTGATTTCATTTTATTTTACTTAATGCCACGCGTGAGGAACTCATGGTACTTTACGTTGACTATGAGTGTTTAAGTATTTGTTAAACTTTATTTGGGAAATTAGTCGACAGACAATACTTAAGTATTAAAAAAGGTATTTTTATGAAATTATTTTGGAAATTTCTCAAACTCAGCTTTGGTGGAAATAGTTGGAATGTTTCAGCGACTACAGAAAACGGAAATCTGGGCAAAACTCAATTTTCTAATTTTGAACATTAAGGTGTATCGCAAGTATCACTTGTAATTTGAATAAATGTAACTAGTATAGTCTTTACTTCTAACTTTTTTTTATTCTTTTCTTTGTCTTATATTCTCTACGCCCTCATGCGATGGTGAAAAGTGAATGTGGACCTCGCACAACCCGTCAATCTCCTCTATCCCTAGCTTCCTATTCTAGCTCAAAGGTTATTTGATATTTCGTACATTTCATGTTTTATTTATCTTTTTCTTGTGGAACGTTTCCAGATGCATTAAAATATCAATTATTAAGCCCATTTATAAGAAGGGGGAGAACTCTGATACCAAGAACTACCGTCCAATAACTCTCATACCTACAATACCTAAGATATACGAAAAGTGCATACTAAAAAGACTTTTTGAATTCTGTTTGAAATTTAAAATAATGTCAGATGAGCAGTTTGGTTTCCAAAAAGGAAAAGCCACTGAACTAGCTCTCTTCTCACTTTCAAAGGGAATACTAGGAAATATTAATAATTATTTTATGACTACAGGGTTATTTTTGGCATATCTAAAGCTTTTTACCTCATTTCCCACGAGCTTTTGCTACAAAAATTAGAAAATGTTGGGATTAGAGGTCTCACACTCAAGTGGATTTCAGGTTACCTATCCAATAAACAACAGTGTGTTTCAGTTATAAACTAAATGGCGATACAGAAGTCACGTGATAAATATCACGTGACTCTTGTATATAAATGTCTTCAGAGTACAAATACAACAGATGTGGAGTACCTCAGGGGGGCGTACTCGGGCCTATTTTGTTACTGTTATATATAAATGACCTAGTAAAAATCACAAATTTGATGACAGCAGATGACATTCCAATTATTGTAACATCAAATAAAACACACAATACGACTAATGACCATGAAAATGATAGAAATAATACGATTGAAGATTTGATTAAATGGCTTAATGTCAATATTCTTATAATTAATTTAAATAAATCAAAATACATACAATTTAATCGGGGAAATTATAATAATAATAAAGCAAGACTTAAAATTTTAAAACTACAAGAAATTGGTGATAACAATAGATGGAAATTTAAATTGGAAATTACATATAGATGAATTGTCCATTAAGAACAAAAACGGCTATTATGTTTTACCGTGCTTATGTCGAGTCTCCCCTACGTGGATTAATATTATGGGGCAACAACAACGATCATAATAGAGTATATATTGCAATGAAGAAGTGCATAGGAGCGATATGTGGGCTTAGACCAGATGAGTCTTATAGACCAATATTTAAGGCTTATTTCAGCTACCGTCGCTTTATTTCTTTGAAGCAGTAATGTTTGTATATAGACACAAATACCTGTTCACATCGTCCGAAGCAGTGAATTCTCGTAGCCGACGTGACCCATATAAGCTTGTAGTCAACGATAAACCTAAATTAACTAAATTTAATAAAAAAAATTAAATGTGTGTAAAATTATACAATAAAGTACATAGCGGCCAAAAGAAGCTAAGATTGACAATGTTTAAGCACAAAATGTATCAGTGGGTACTTATAAACGACTATCACAATATTGAAGACATATGTAACATAATACTCTAAATTATGTAAATAAGGTTTGGTAGATAATATTTCTGTGACATTGTATTTACTGTTTGTTAAGATTAAAACTTATTTTTACATGCTATTGTTATGTGTAGCAAAACATGTGATCTATATAAAATTGTAACATCCACTGTTTACCATGTTTTAAGGCAAATAAATTATTATCATTATTATTATTATGAATTAATACGACAAAATCGCAAATATCCATTGTATTTAGTATGGCACGTTCCTAATCACGTTTTTCATTGCTGAATTTCATGAATAAAATTGTTAGATAATGAGGCCTTTAGCTTGAGCTCAGGCGCTTTATAACAGCGATTGTGGTTATTTATACAGAAAAAGTCTCTAAGTACCCTCAATAAAATAAAATGCCTATTTAATTTTATTTTAGTCCAACATCGTCAATGCAAATTCTAAAGAACCTCTCTCTAAAGAAACGCGATAGAATCCGTAAAATATACACAACAATGAATAACAATCGCGTAAATATACGAAAACAATATATTACATTTTGCTTCGTGTCAATCACTTAGACTAATCTAGCATCACCCACGTAAGTCCGGTCCTATAAGTCACAGCATAGGCTGCCATAGGGCTTTCCTCGACAAATGGACTATACAACACAAAAAGATTTTTTCACTTCAAACGTAGTTCCTGAGATAAGCGCGTTCATACATCCAAATCATCAAAGAAACTCATCAGCCTTATATTATTAGTATATATAGCAAACGTACATGAATCATGGACAAATGCGGTATATTCATAGCTATGATAAACATACGTAGCATACTAATATTATAAGCTATATTTACATAAAATATACCCATCTTAACAGGGTTGTACATCAGCAGATTTACGATCTCAGTTTAACTCTGGCGTCTCGTGGGAAATCCCTTATGTACTAATGTTGCTGACCCTTTTCTGGAGTAAAGTTGGCGTGTGTAGATAGCATTTGAACGTTCGCTGGTTTAAATATTCATAAAGCATTAGCTTTAATATAATACTGCCGTAACAAGATCATCGCAATTTATGAAACTATTGCTGGTCTTTCAGCAAGGCAACACATGAAGCTTTGCAGATATTTATGGGCGTAGGTAGTCAGTCAATGGATGGCTATTATGTACTGTTTGATCCTTAGAGTTTTTGAAACTCTTACATTGTGAACCAGAAAAAGATTTCCACTTTGATTGATTACCATTAGCCAACCATTCGTACACTCGATAGGCCATTTAATTATTTATTCTTTACATCTTAGAGAGCGAAATCAACGTTCTTTGTAAATGAAACGTGGGATTAACGCAACAAAAATCCAAGATCCGTTCATACGATCCGTATTACATCAAACAAAGGCAAGGTAAAAGATATTAATTGCTATTGATTGACACAGTAAATGAAAATACATGAATAGCTGTCGGACATTTAAACGAGGTACCTGGCCGGTCGTTTCGACCCAATGCCACTGCAATGCAGCAGTAACTAACCCCTGGTATAGTGTGTGGCTCCAGAGGCCCCTTACAGGTGGACGTGTAAATTAGGAGACAGCATCTGTATTTAGGTTTGTGGATATTTGTGGGCGTCATTTCAGTCACCAAAAGCCACCGGCTCGTTTATTCCTCTTAAATTAGCTAAGGTTCCCTTGGAAAATAATAATCTAATTTAACACTTTAAGGTATTATTCAATTTGTGCGTCTCTCAATTGTCTCTATCATATATAACATATAATATATAATATCTCGTCTGTGTTAAACAGATGTTTAATGTCGATTATAAAAATGCACTTCTTATAACCAATATTCAGATTTACGTCGGTGTCATATTTACTACTGTAAAACTGCCTTATCAGTGTAGTGCCGCGCTACAGTATTAGCTTTCTCTTGATGTTTGCTATTCCTATTTGGACGGGCTTGTAAATATATAAAGCTCTGTCAACTTTTAAGGCTTTCTCTGAACGCGTATTTCGGTATAAGATATCATTTTAAAAATGCTTTATTTAATGTGTAAGCAGTTATATAATATACTAAAGAAGTGAAGACAGAGATACCGTGGCGTATTTCATCCAGTTTGTGTCCGATAAATGGGATGTGGGGGCGGAGGTATTTGGGAATGAAAAACCAGGTGGAATTCATACATAATAACGGTCAGAACTATAAACCCACGAACACACTAAAGTCGTCTTTTTCGAAGTGGCAAAAGCATTTGTCAGAGTATGGCAAGAAGGTCTAATCTGCAAACTGTTCCGTCTAGCTGTGCTGGACAAATTAGTTCAAAACATCTCCAAGATGCCGTCACTTCTGTAGGTGGAACCACCCACAGATAACTTATTTCTCCGTCGTGCGATCCACCGCATCATGGAAAAGAGAAGAGGCTATTGAATGTGCTATGTTGGGTGTTTCTCTATCCGACAGAATTTTTAACGACGTCATAAGGCAGAGAACGAAAGTATCCCATATCACGCGACGAATAGACTCGCTGTACTGGTAATGGGCCGTTCACACACTCATAAGAACAGATGGCAGATGGGCCAGTACGGTTCGAAAGTGGAAGCCGCGTTTAGGAAAACGAAATGTTGGCCGACTGTTCACCCGGTGGGAAAACGTTCTCCGTGCAGTGGCCGGTCCGGGATGGATGCGAGTAGCAGGGGATCAGTCGAATTGGCGTTCATTGAGAGGGGCCTATGTCTAGAGTGTTTATTATATTAAAATAACAAGTTGTATATATTTTTGGGAAAGTCGTATAGCGTTACATATTAACACCCCATTTGTGGTGTTAGTTAGAAAAAAATGACGTCAACCTCAACGATTGGCGTCAAAAATCTGCTTGTTTTGTTCTCTTTTTATTCTTATAAACCTCCGGACTTCCTGGAACTCGCTTTATTAAGACAAATCAACCCCCCCCCCCAATGGACCACCGTGGCCAACTTTTAATTTAGTTTCAAAATAAATCATAAAGCTTTATATTTTAGTCGCGTCTGCCACTTATGGAGAAAGTACTATTTCTTTGTAGCAACCGACATGGTTCAGTACCAACATGAATGAATGAAATAAAATGTACTATCATGGGTATTACCCAAAGCCAAAAGGAAACAAAAAAATGCATGTTTGATAATCTCGTCTGCCTTTCTCGTTTCAGATAAAATTAAATAGTAAAAGATCTAAAAACACAAGACTTAAGTAACTTTAAATTTAAATGTCACATCGGTCTCTAGACACGCTACTTTTTTGTTGTTTGCTTTCTTTGCATTACTTTTAAGTCTTCTTGCAAGTGCAATTCTAAACGAATGTCTTCGAAGACAAACAGTGCATATTTTTTGTTTTCCGAAATAGTTTTGCGCTATTATATACATATTTATATAATTGGAACTCTATTGCAAGAGAAAATTTTAATATCAATACATAAATATTATCTCATTTTGTTTTTTTAAGAATCATATCCTTTATACGCCTACGTTATTTAAAGAAGTGCTCTTAATTCTCTGTTAAGTTATTTAAATTTTTACATTATTTAGATATAATGAAACGAACAATGTACATCATTGAATAGTGTTTTTTCAACTTGAATTTATTCATATCGAGTAGATCTATGTGGGATTAGTAAGTGGTCAATTGGAGGGGAGGAGCAAAGGAGAACACCGCATCTGCATTGTAGTCGTAAGGTTCCTAGTTTGTCTCCCTATGCTACAAAAAAAGTAAGTCGAGCATTTGTAAACTAATCAACCTTGCGCGGCGGTGGCTTTGATTGTTAAATTTTTAATATTTCTTTGCTATATGTAGAAAATTAAACATCAAGATATTATTATGTATTCATCTAAAAGAAATTTCTTAGGTAGTTCTGTAAGGGACATTCTCAGGATCTATAATTTAATCTGCTACAAATAAGCGTGAAATCTTCATATGTCTAAGCTTTTTTTTTCTCGTTACTCGTCATGTCCTCGCACTCTTCCCGTTGCCGGGTCGAGGGGGGTCCAGACCGGAGCTTAGCTCCCTACTGGAGATGTGTTTGTTCGAGCCTCGTCAATACGAGGCTGTGGTCGATGCGAGGTCGTGTTGACCTCTAAGTGCGTTTGCACATACGTTTATGTGCCTGGGCTATTGGTATCTTTGTACGATCGGCGTCTATCCATTTGTAGGGGCTCTCACAGGTCCCAGAGCGAACTGGGAAACGTGTATGGTTCCACTCCTGTGATGGCCCTATGGACAGGCACCGAGTCGCACGCTGTGTTTGCGGTACGGTGTATTGGTGGAAAAGCAAAGGTCAAAGGTCATATGCGAAAAACAGAAGAAAAGAAAGAAAAAGAAATAGATGGGTCCTGGCCGTGAAGTTGGTGTCACGGGAGAAGCGGCGGGCCGTATCCTTGCGGGAGCGTGGCAACGGGGTTGTCACGTCCCACTCGGTACCACCCGCGCGGTGTCGGCGATGTCCGTCTGCAGCGTCCGGCGAGAGGGAAAAGTGTATACAAGTATATGACTATATAACCTGTGAAAAAAAAGAAGTCAAATGGATTAGTGATTTTTTTTCTAGCCTGTGTGGGAAGTGTACAGAAACTGGTTATCCGTCCCCCCCCTTGGCAGGCTATATTTGTCCGGGGGACGGGCGTGCCAGGGCGCGAGACCCCTGAGGGTCTCGTGCTCCGACGCGTCCGCCTTTTCGAACAGGTTGCTCGACATCCTGCCGACAAAGTCATCAAGGGGCTCGACGCGCAGGTCCCTGAGTATAGTTTGGTTCCTCACGAACCTTGGAGCCTTGACCAGTTGCCGAAACACCCTGTTCTGAACGGCACGGAGCTTCCGCTTGTTCGTATCGCTCAGCAAGTGATGCCAGGCAGGAGTCGCGTATGTTAGCCTCGATCTTACGTGGATTTTGTAGAGTGCCATCCTCATTTTTAGTGGGATGGCACTCGCCCGCAGGAGTGGCGCCAGCCTGGCGGTGGCTGATCTGGCCTTTCTGATGGCGGTTTCGGCCTGACGAATCATCGTGAGTTCGGAGTCTAGCACGACTCCCAAGTAGTTGGCTGTCTTGTGCCATGGAATCGCGATGCCCTGTACCTTGAGCGCACCGACGTTGCACTGTCTGGGAAAGGTGATCGCTTGTGATTTTGATGGATTGACCGCCAGCCGCCATTTCTGGAGCCACTCCGGCAGGAGATCGAGGGTTCTCTGTAGTTTTTTGACCGCGTGCCTCGCGTTAAGAGACGCGGCCAAGAAGGCGGTGTCGTCCGCGTAGAGCGCGGTGGTCACTCCGGGGGAAACAGGCAAGTCCCCGGCGTAAAAGTTGTAGAGGGCTGGCGAGAGAGAGCTCCCTTGTGGTACACCTGCACGAATACATTTCCTCTCGGACAAGACCCCGTCCACTCTCACCTGGAATGTCCTGTCCGAGAGAAATGACGCTATCACTCTTATGAGAGGTTTAGGCACATTGCTTTGGATTAATTTGTATATTAACCCGTTGTGCCATACGGAGTCGAATGCATTTTGCATGTCGAGGAATACGGCGGCTACAGTCTCTTTCTTGTTTCTAGCCACTGCGATCAAATGGGTGACCCTGACCAGTTGGTGAGTGGTGCCTTGGTTGGGTCGGAAACCGAATTGATCGTCTCTGAGTGGTAGAAGGGGGGTGAGTTGTCTCAGTATGAGCAAATCTAGGGTCTTCGACAGAGTGGGTAGCAGAGTTGTCGGGCGCTTTTTCTCGTTGACTCGGGGAAACGCATTTACGCGCTTGCACCGGCTCTGGGTGGTGTCCAGTGGTGTGTGGGACTCGCGGCACATGATAGTGCCGAATACCCACAAAAACCACCGCGAGTGCCACCAGTGCCGCCCTTGGTGAGGTGTCCCGGAACAACAATCATCAGGGCACCTCGACGGCTAGTCAGCCCCCTAAGGGACCAACTCCACCTCCACAGATAAGGTTGCCCAGCACTACAGTACATCCCCACCGACTTTGGGACATTGCAATGGGGTGAGGTTCCCATCGTCACCCCTTGCCCCGTGCGCAAAGGCGCCACCTCCTGTTGCTCGTAGGTCCCCTCTTCTTATAAGTGGAGTACCGAGAGCGATTCCTCCTCCTAATCTTTAAGCCCCCTCTTCTTATAAGATGGGTGCAAAGATCCCCCCTCGGTTCAATTGGCTTCGCTTGGGTTCACCCCAAGCTACTAAGCCCCACCGCCACGACAAGGCTTGAACTATGGTGGGGTCATATGCCTAACCTACAGTAAGTAACCTATATAAGTAAATCAAAGTTCCTTGCAAATTCTGCGCAAATTACTTTATTCAATTCCATCCGCATCTGTACAGTACGTGGTCGAAGTAATTTCTGGCCGTCGTCAGTCTTGGGTCGTTAGCACATTTCGCGCACTCAATTTGATGCTTTACATGTCTAACAGAATATGAGATGATTTCAGGCCCTCGCTACACTTTTATATATAACTTTTGACTAGGCACGTTAACATAGAACACTCGAATCAAGCTGATTAATTGTTAGTACCATTGTTAGTAGTTGATACCTCTACAGGTATCGACATTAAGTATCCGTTAACGGAAGTCGCTTTGTAAATAAAATCATTAGTCTACAAACACCGTCATCACAATACTCTATAGGCATTAAAGTTTATCTTGTCCGCGGTGCGTGTAGTGGCTGTTTCACGCCTGGAGGCATGAGGGCTATTTCGTGTCGTCCGGAGCCCGTGTGAAGCAGCGATAGCGCCCGCTTCTACTTTGAGTTCTAACATTTAAGAGGGAATTTTATTATCTAATAATAATAAATATATATATACAGGGATATGCTTTTTCTTTAATAGGTTAAAAAGAATATACAAAAATTTTTCTTGAAGCAGTAGACTTGTATTCCATTTTTAAGTCACAAAATACAGACTCAAACTCGTTCTACGTTTTACTTTGGCAGCGATACCTGTCGGTTATGTTCGTGTAAGCGATGGCGCTGGCAGTAATCAAGCGGACAGGGTACACCGTGCAGCGTACTGCGGCTGTCATGAGCGTCCGATACAGCCACTGAAACAGGCCTCTCATGTAACAATCGCCTTTACAAGGTTACTAGGAACAAACGGTTTTATTGCTTCCACTTTTTAAAAGAGGATTTCAAAAAGTCATTTTGTATGTTATGTTATTTTATTCGAATGAGATGCCTTTGGAATACAATTAAATCATAAATACTTATTTATTAGTTTTTTGATAGCATAAGGGGGTAAACGAGAAAACGGAGCCCTTTGATGACTACTGACACCCACAGACATTCGCATGATTGTTACGCACATGAATTGCCATCCTATCATCCCCCTCCTCCCAATGGGTCACTAGTTACTCACAAACGCACAAAACGCGTCAGCACCGCTGTCACTTTCCGGCGGTATCAAGTGAGCGAAAGGTACATTCATGGCAGTAGTGCCATCCTCCTAAGCAGCGTGGCACTACCTCTTCCAAAAAAATGTACTAACTAATCGTACTAAGCCTCCAACTGAACTGTGTACAATCATGTTGCAATTTTAAAACAATATGACCTTATCAGTATTAGAGGAGGAAGGAAGAAATAATTTCAAAATTTGAGTCCCTGCTGCAGCGTCATGTCGGAGAGCGACGGACTTCTCGCTCCCAATAGAATTTCAGGCTTCCTACTTAAAAAATGAGGGTCTGCCAGATTAGGGCATGTTATGTTATAAGCATATATTGGTATGCAATTCACATATAGTTTCCTAATGGGCTTCGGTTTTGTTATATACCCTTATTTCATTTATTATGACTTAGTCCCACTTTACTCCACTGAATATGATTACTGACATATTCACCCGCTAACGAAGGTTAAGAGGGTGATGTATGAACCAGCTTCTTGCCCAAAGTCAACAATTACTGTTGAGTGGATAACTTTAATACTTTTCTCGAGCTTGACTAATGAACATTTCTCATGTTTACCACTTGAACACAAGTTAAAAGCCGCTGCTGCAAATTATTCACAAGTACTTTAACTTTATTATATTATATCATGCGCCGTGTTAACAAATAAGTTATTACGATTGTTTTAATGCGTACTCGGGAGCCTCGTAGCTTGACGAGTATTACAGAGTTAATTGGAGACGAATTATAAATTTGCAGATTTAATTAGTGTTCTGATTATGCACGTGTCCTAGACACCGGCGAGCTACAGATTAACCTAATTTAAGCTAACATACATCAATAGACCCTAGTAGAGCCCTACGTACATAAATACATGTACAAAATGTAGGGTTTTAGGAGACTGTAATGTATATTCAAACCGCGCTATAAGTGATTATATACACTATTATAAATACTTCTTTCTAGATTGTTTTATTGGATGGATTATATGGACTGCTTATAGTATTCAAAATATTTATAATTTTTAAAGGTTTAGTAGATGTGTTTTTTCTCAAAATAAAATCTGTAGAAAAAAAATGTATACGTCATTACCTTGTTGATTCCTACTATTTCTAATTTTAACAAAAAATATGATACTTTTTTGGGATAATCATTGTGTCGCATAAACGAAGTCTTTATATTTTACTTCAGAAATGGGAATAGGACTATTATACAGTTTCTTTAGTATACGTTTTAGCTCTTTTGTTCCTTCCTCTAGTCATCTCAAATTATTGTTAAATGTGCTATAATTTTCTTAAATATAACATAGCTTTTAAACCACTAGACCGATTTGTAAAAATCTTTTATCATTGGAATTCTATATTATCTCTGATGAACATACATTATGTAACATTCCTCAAAAACTTTAGAGAGTAATATAAAAATTTCGATACTGTAACCAAAAGAAAATCAACGTAAATACTTCATTTATAGTTGCCGACATTATTGACAGTTGGCGACGTTGTGCTGTTATAAAATGTATCTGTTGTCACGGTAACATGTAATGTTTACGAGACCATCCAACATTTTTGCCCATATTTTATAAAATATCCGTACAAAGCCTTACTGGCTTACCGAGAGCGAGTTTTAATATAAAATTGTGTGGCGATTTTGTAAATGTTGAAATATATTTTATTTATTTTAATGTATTCTATATGTTTCCTCTTTTCATGATATTTACAACACCACGCCTGGAATGGGCCGTCTCCTTTTTTTATAACATTACATAAATTACCATTTATCCCTAACAAAGTACGTGACTCCCCTGATATAGGATTTTATATTGGTAGAACCAAGGGACACAGCTAATTAATTTAAAAACAGCGACTCACATTTAGCCTTTGGACATACATTTCGTAGTATTTCCATAAAAATGTGTTGCAAAATGCATTTGCTGTCAGTTTTTGTTCAGAACTTATGAAACCCAGTGTCTTCGCCTCTTTTGTTTAACAAACAACCATAAAATCACTATGTATGTATATTGTTCGCTAAGATCAAGAAGCTATGAATTCATAACAATTTCCATTTTTATGGAAAATAGATAAAGGCTGCCTTTGATAAAAGATCATATAATCTGTCTTTAAATATCAATAATTTGATCGAATTGCGAAAATGATCTATGTTTGTGAATTCGTTTGAGGAAATATTCCTAACATAAGCTATGTCGGCGATTTAATATCCTAGTCTGTATGATAATAAGCAAAACACCGAACCAATAACGACGAACAGCTGTTATATTAATAGCCTGCTACGAGTTGCGCGATCTCGCAGAATGTCTATCGAGCTGGCGCCAGGACTACAAAACATTGTGAAATGATTGTACTGGCTTGAAGGGACCAGGGATGGCAATACCGACTACTATCATGGGCAAAGAGAGACGACTGAACGCTTAATGTCAATGCAAAACAGATTCCGCCTTAATTTTATTAAAATGGAAATGAAATGTTCAACTACGAACAAGCTACGGTAGAATACGTGAAAAATAAAATAAAATTTCGAAAGAAATTGTTCATCGGAATATGAATGAATTAATTGTATGTTACCATTGTGTATGTATAAGAACTAGTTAGTGTTATGGATGCTTTGCTTACGTTTGATATATCATCTTGTGCATGCCTCGGGGAGACAATTGAACTGCGTCTAATAATGACGTGCTGACAGGAGGAAACGAGAGGAAAGTATCGAGAAAGAATAAAAAGACAAGAGACTTTAATATAGTCACGCCAAACGTTACTAGATTACAATGCATATATAGATCATTACAACAGCTATAGTTACAGCAATTACTTACTTCATGTTTACTAAATTCGTATTTTTAAGGCAGGAAAATGGCCCTTCCGTCCGTCCGTCTGTTACAGACGTCTTACTTACAGATTATGGGTATCATACGGTACATATATTCCATTATACACTACAAAATGATGTAGTATGTATTTGAATGGTAAAATTATGACGAAGAGCGTTACACTGTAACAATTATGTTTTGAAACATGAATATTTTATAAAAAAAGTATATAAGTCTTATTTGACTGTAAGGCTTAATGTTCTCTGTGTTGAAGAAATGTCACTCTTGTCCCTTTTGGCGATGTGGAGGTCCTGATAAATTTGTTATGACTGATGCTGTCTGCCGTCACCAAATGGTGATGAAATAGTTTTTTTTTATATTCCGCCGGGAACCTACATATTCGTGTCACAATGCACGAATGAATATTTCATAACAAAGGGTGAGTTCATGATTTCTTGCCGACGCCATGTTTCATTGTTGTCATGATGTTAAGTTCTATTTAATTGTATTATGCCTGATTTTATTTGGCTCATGAAGCCAAGAGAATGGGAATCCTATCGGTTGTGTGTTCCTTTTCAGAGCTCCTTTTAATTTTTTCTTTTTGCTTATTAAATTGAGAATTAATATGAAGATCTGAGAGAACTATATTTCTTAAATATGGTATATGAGGATTGAAGAACAATCCATCTTGGAAGAACAAATATATATATATATATATATATATATAAAGGACCATTCAATTTGCAGCCGGAAGTCTCGGACAACTACTCTGTCTGAGTTCAAACCCTCACTTTATGCTAACAAATATCAAAAACTGTATTAATCCCATTGTTGTTCTTGTACTATTTTAAGTCTGTCCTCGTACATAAACGTATTCTCAAGTCTAACTAAACCTCCTATAGTCTCTTTATCCCATCTGAACAGAATTTATATAATTAAAATGGTCACAACATGTCTAGAACACTTAGGATTTCTGTAATACTAAAGCACATAGACGTGTGGGGTGTTGTTAGGTACGTCTTTCTAAACAGTACGAAAGTTTCTAAGATTATTTTTTATTTGGATCATAAAAGCGAGGAAAATTGAATAAAACTGAATTATAGAATTTAATTGAAACTTCAAACAGAAATTTGTTTGAACAAAATCAGTTTAGTTTATGACAACAACCTCGCTGTTGTCTCTCCAACTGTATTATGTTTGGTGCGCGCCCTTACGGAAGTTTAGACATTCCTATATGTCGTGATCCCAGTGACATTAAATTGCTGCGTAGGTCGGAATTTCCCTCACGGCGTAAATTCCTTGAAATATTTCCACGGGCAACAGGAATTCAGGAAAGGCGAATGTCAATTTATCAATTATACGAGTATTTTATACTTGGGTGTTTTAGTACACGGACACAAGTAGGCCGCTGTAAGCAAAATATCCTACGTTTAGGCCAAACTCCTCCTTCGTGGGATCAATACAACACAGACCACGAGCCATCTACTCCATTGGCGCAATTCTGGCAGGAAAAAATATTTTTTAATTGATTATAATTTTTTAAATTTTTATTAATCGACTGTCAAAAATACCTAGTTACGGTTACGGTACGGCTACTGTTTATTTTTTCATAAATATATATGCGCGGGATCGCTTTAGGCGCCACTTGGCCGCTACCGCTATCACTATATCTTTGGGCCAATGAAACGGATACATACATACATCACGCACAGTCATATATATATATATATATATATATATATACAGGAACTTGCTCCAATGTTAATAAAATAACTGATTCGTTCCGGTTTAGGGCCGATATAACTCAGCGTGATACTGGTAATCTAATTTATCTGTAAATGCAACGCCCGATGAAGTGAAAGAGACTGCCACACTGTCTCGCTTACAGGATCTACCCCTTAGGAACATCACTATCCCTCGGAATGTACTATCTCTTCCCACTTTTTCATGTATGTAGCGTTCTCGATTTACAATACGTTACCAAGTCAAGTCAGACCAAACGTTGACCTCATTTATTCTCTTTAACTCCCGCAAGCAGTACCCAAACTACCCATTTAATACTGATCACTGTTATACTATTTCATAGTTATTCCATATTTGTGTAGTCGTGCTCGAGGCATGCACGCAATGAAACTTAATTACGTCAGCTCCATACTCCTTAGTACCCACCGTTAGCTATAAATAATGGGACCACAGTATATCAGGACTGTGGTCCTCCCACAGTCACTCAACTGAATGGTTTCGTTTTTAGGAATTGAATTTGTTATATCGTTGTTCATTGCCCTCCCTTATATGTTTCCTTGTATATTTTTTATTATTACTTTTCTTTTCCTTGCCTCGTTTTTTAACGTTGTTTGTAACCTGTATGAAAAATAGGAAACTACTAGTACGTAACATTGTAATGATTGATAACTACATTTATTCTATTCTGTTCGAAGCTCATAATATAATATTAAATCAAATCAAATAAATTTTGCACCATCACCAATTAGTCAGACCAACTCTCTAGCAAAATTTACAAGCTTGCAGTAATTATTATAATACATTTATTGGGATTTTTTTGACTATTTATTGCTTCTTTTAGTTTTGTTGTAGTTACGAATTCTTTCTTTTCTATTTGTTAAGTTACACAAGAGGCGGCACATTAACACACGCTATAAATAATAACAAAAATGCTAATTATATTTCCTTTTATTGAAAAATTATACGATTAACATATATACGTTTTTGAGGCTTGCCACTTCTACCACCCTCACTTGACATCGCAAACCTTTTGTATCACTTCACACCATTCGTAGTATAATAATCGTAAAATATTTTTTTCGGATTTGCTAAAAAAAATGCGTCACAAATTTTGACTGGAAATATTTGGAAATTAATGCAAACATTGGCTCCGGCGAAATAGGTAAGCGACGAAACAAATCTTATCGTATCGAATCATGCGGTTTGTTACTTTGCTCAATTAAATCCTCTTGATTCTTTAAGTAAAAAATTGACACACGATGTAATGTTCCATATATTATACACATAGCTTACTTAGATTTAGACAATAAATATTAGCGAAGGAACGCAATCAGTAGTGCGGGTGAAGTAAGGACATGTTACATTAGATAGGCGTCGGTTATTGCATCACGCAGCTTGCGACTGCTTTACAGTTTCTGATACAGTTCTAAGATTTTGAGTACTCAGTAACGTCCCCACAATAGTATAGCAATATCTATGGACTTAGCACTCTAAGTTGGCCTTATTTTGTTTGTTGACGCGGAGAAACTCACTTATGCACCTTCACTGGCCCTGCGTGGGTCCAGTGGTGTGTGGGGTTTGTGGGACATCATATTGCAATGAATCATCAGGGCACCTCGACGGCTAGTCAGTCCCCTAACGGACCGACGCCTCCTCTACAGAAGGGTTGCCCCGCACCAGAGGACAACCCCTCCAACTTTGGGACAGTGCAATGGGGCGAGGTTCTACCCCTCGCCCCTTGCCCCGTGAGCGAAAGCACCTCCTCCTGTTGCTCTCTTGTTACCTTTTGTTATAAGAGGGGCAAAAGAGCGCTCATCCACCTGCTTTTTAGCCCTCTTTTCTTATAAGTTGCTCTTTGCTCCCCGCAAAGAGCAACTTCCCTCGGTTCAATTGGCTTCGCCGGGTTCACACGCCAGGCTACTGAGCCACACAAGGCTTGAACCATAGTGGGTACACTAAGTTGGCCTAGCCCTTTGTTAATTAGAGTAAGGAATTGCGTTTAGACTAGTAAACAGGGAATACACTAAATATTTTTACTGTGGCTATATTACAATAATCCAGATTTCTTTTATTACAAATATTTCATATGTTCGTCTTTGTCTATCTTTATTATTTTACTACCGTTATCAAAAGAAAAGATTGACTTATATTTTTACCATAAATAACTTTTTTAAAGGAAACAGATAATGTTATGACCGTGCGCCCGGCAGCGAGTACTTGTATTAAGTTAAGTATCCATGAATGTCTGCAGAAACAGGATAGTAGCTCTACTGCGTCGCAGAAGGTACGGTCCTGAAATATTCAGCTGTGTGAATTCCCTAGTGCAATTATTTTGTCAATAGAATGTCGAAACCCGACCTTATTAGTGTACAGGTTTACACTGATTACCTACTTTAATGCCAATTAGTATCGTCGAAGCGGATTCTGTTGAAAAGGTATGTTTTTACGGATTACATCATCATTTTATTTACATACATCTTCATTTTATTTTGAATGGAAAGAATATACTTAAAGAAAATATGTTAAGCTTTCTATTTTTTTATACTATAGGAGAGAAACGAGCAATCGAAGCCCTTCTACGACTACCGACGCCCATGTACATCAGCAGAATTACTGTGACAATGCATTGCCCTCCTGTTCGCCCCTCCCCCATCCTCAATGGGCCACCGGCTACTCACAAAGCGCTTGAAATGTGACAGCGTGCTGTAACTCTACGCCAGTATCAAGTGAGCGAGAGGCACCTCCCCGTTCATACGTGGCCATTCCTGTACCGCCTGGTGGAGAGGCTTGGAGCATGGCATTACTATTTTTATTATAACATTAATAATTAAGTCCTCCTAGGCGAATTTCAGTGACAACATTTCTGTAAGGATAGATAACTACGCAGGATACATTATAGTACACAAGTGCGCGCTGATACAAGTACGCCCGCGATTCTCCCAGGCCCGTATTCCAAAAGGACTATAATCCGACACAACCTTACAATAAGGTACAGGACCGATAGCTGTACGTGCCCTCCGTGGCACGCGGGTATAACACCGCTAACTTTACGATTACTGACAGATATTAGTAATTGGAATTAGGGACAGAAGGAGCCTTTTAAGGGCTACCGACACCCAAACGTCCACATAATTGTAATGCAGACGTGCTGCCTGCCTCTCTCTAATAGACCATATCATGCGGCGGTATCATGTGCGCAACATGCATCTGTGTGTGTGAATCTACGGACGGAGGATCATGCCAGTGACCGTACAGTGCCTGTCACAAGGTCAGCGTTTCGTGCAACATCCCTGAGGTCCGCAGAGGCACAGAAGAGATAGTGTGAAGTGTAAAGATATATTAAATACACATTCGCTAAATGGAATACGAATAGTGTTTTCTTTAAAGTGTAACGCAATCTGAGTGTATATTTTTCTAGCAGGTAATCTAACGAGTCTCAAAGGTATAAACGCAAAGCAAAACTCGAAATAATTTATAAATATTCCGATGGCTTCCTCGGATCCAAATCGTTGCGATGTCAAAATCCGAGCTTGAAATCCAGTTTGTCAAGTAAACACGGTGCTCGTTTTGTTTATTCTCCACTGGTACAAGGGTTTCGTAATCATTTCAATATTACTTTAGGAAGTTTGTCATCTAACATCAAATAAAACGAAAATTAGTGGAGTAGGAGTCGGACCCGCCCACCGAGGGTTCCGTAGCAACGGGAAGTACTAGCGAGAACACTTATAAAAGTTGGAGAACTATAATAATATTATAACATTTGTGGACTTATCACACCACGTCAGCCTAGTCCCGTGCTCAGCACCGCAAGGACTTGTTACAGGTACGACGACAACGGAAATGTATTTCACACTTCTAAATGTTTTGATGATCCGTAACCTCGACAGCACCATAGATCATGCTGTTTATAGAAAGCACACCCATACAGATAGATATCTAAACTACAAATCTCATCCGCAATACGAAATATCTTATAATTCCACCGTAAAAGTGGCATCTTCAGTGTCGCGTTTCGTGTGGTTTTTGAGTAGCTGGTGGTCCATTGGGGGAGAAGCGAAGGAGGGCAACACATCTGTATAGTAATCATGAATTGAAGAAACCATTATAATGACGTAAAGTTTCTTTTATTGTATTGAATTATAATGATAATGGAATTTTGCAAATAGGTCATATTGAATGCAAGTAAATAAACATGCAAACAATCGAATGTTTCCGCTTTATAATTTTAGTAGACATATAGGTGGTGCGGTTTATAATTTGGCATGCACACGTATATAAAACTGTATTTGAATATCAGTGTATTATGTATTGTCAATTTTCAGTGTTAGAAGATTGATCTCTCTCCATTATAGGCTTGAAGCTCATGTTTTTATTAAAAACTCAATAAAGAACAGAGTTTTAAAACACAACAATACAGTAATTAATTAGATGAGCATGATAGTTTATTAGCCTTTACCATACACCTTGTCATTGTCCTGTGATATATATAGAACAGAGACTAGATGTCTAGATATCTCTCCATGACTGGAGTCACACAATGACCTGCTTCCAAGTAACCTTCAAAGCAAACGATTACGGAGCAAGCCACCCTTAGTACGGAAGTTCAATAACCCTACCAGTGTCTTGCTTATATTTCTGTTAGACGTAATATTTATTTTCGTACAAAAATGTCAAATAAAAACATTGATTAACAAAAATTATTTGACATTTTGAACATTTGAAAAATTTCAATTAAAAAAGAAAGTCAAATAATTGTGTTTGATACTCATTGTAAAACGTGTCCTACACGACATGGTAATGCAAGTGTATGCGTCGTAGTGTGTATATCGTTTAACAACGAAAATTTTTAAACAACGAAATCTAATGCATGCGCCTATTAACATCCGCAATTTTTTTTTGATGACGCGCCTTGCCTGGCCCTGGGTGGGTTCTAGTGGTGTGTGGGGCACATTAATACCCACAAAAATCACCAAATACCCACAAAAATCACCGCGAGAGCCACCACTGCCGCCTTTGGTGAGGTACCCCGGCAAATCATCAGGGCACCTCGATGGCAAGTCAGTCACGAAGGTACCGACGCCACCTCCACAGACGGGGTTGTCCTACACCACAGGATAACCCCACCGAATCTGAATCTTTTGCGCAGAGTGCAATGAGGTTCCCATCCTCGCCTCTTGCACCGTGCGCAAAAGCGCCGCCAATTTTTGCTATTTTGTCCCCTCTTCTTATAAGAGGAGTACAAAGAGCGGCACCTCCTCCTGCTCTTTAGTCCCCTCTTCTTATAGGAGGGGTACAAAGAGCCGCCACCTCCTCGGTTCAATTGACTTCGCCCAAGTTGTTTCGGATCACCCTACTACAGGCTAATGAGCCCCACCGCCACGACAAGGCTTGACCCATGGCGGGGATTCTTAACTTCCTCGACCAATCCCCAACCGACAGAAACGTGACATCCTAGCCAACACTTTTAAGCCAGTATCATGTGAACAAGAGCTGTCCTCCCAGTCCTGCCAATCTAGAATATAGATATACCATCAGACATCTGGCATATTTTCTTATATTAATTAGAGAGTAGAAACATAGGCCTGATATTTTAAGACTATCTGTACTGTACAATTGTACTGTACTACTGTAATATACAATTACGTTTTGTTGTAAAAATATATTTGCACATATATTATGACACAAAATAATCTGATCGGAACTCAATCTTCTCCAATGTGTTGACGTGTAGACAGTTCCAGCCGGTCATACGTCTTATTCGCTTAGTTTAATAACTCCTTGAGCGTGACGCTCTTGTAACCGTTATGATAGTCTGCCCATTATGATGGGCATATATATA
>JAFELO010000032.1:318275-337674 GCA_017140195.1 Eumaeus atala | reverse complement strand
TTTTTCTGCACCATATGGTTTGAAATTCTGTGATATGTAGTATGAGAACTATAAAACTATAAAAACATACAGCTTATAAATGAGCAAGCTTAAGCGGCGATGGAAAGGCGAAACTTTGGTCGTAGAAGCGACAACCCCGCACAGAAAGATGCAGTATCAGCATCCGGGACTTACGAGGACCAATGCGTTGTGATCGCGCGGACCAATGTACCAATGCAGTGAGTGATCTTTATTAAAGTATCTTGTTTCGGGGAGAGGAAAATACCTGTGTGCAGTAGTGTACGTCTTCTGCATGTTTTTTATAGTAAAGTAAGGCAAAGGATCAATCGGAGGTTTATGACGACTACCAAAGCCCATAGATATTTGCATTACGGTTGTTTGCGTGAGCCACCTTTCCTCCTTCCATCGGATGGTGAAGTTTATTACATTTCAAACGAAACTATAACATTATAACAACGCTTGCGAGCCAAATGCAGAATCATGCGCCTTACTGCTAAGTAAAACGAAACCATCATATATTTATATATCAAATGGAACATTTTACTTATTCTGCACCTTCTTTATAAAGAATCCTTATGTGAGACGAATATAGGAAATTTATATTGCTTTAGTTGTTACCCCAGACTGGGTTCGCTATTTGCTGAAACCATAACAGTTTTTAGTGATATCCTTGAGCCTGTGGTGATATTTTCATATTTTATTAAGTTTATCTACGTTAGCCAGATAAGGTAACCAAAAGACGGTTACCGAATTTCGTGCCAGCACGATGCATTTTTGTTACAGCAATGCACCTCTTGTAACGTCTTCTTAGACACCTTTTTAAAAAAAAAAGCTACCTTTTTGAGGCAAGGCAAGTGTGTAAGGATCGTGATTTATGGTACTCGGTTCGCTCTGCCTACCCCATTAATCGCGTGTGTTAGTGTGTATTCCCTTTTCCTCGTGGCATATATCTGTCATGGAGCGCCATGAAACTCAAATCACCATTCTAAAGTTCGTTGCTGATATTACCAAGCATAATACTTTCCGGGTTCCCCTGAGTAAACTACGAGTATACTATTGAATGTATAATGAAGTTTTCCTTGCTCTTCCCCTGCGTGTACAATTTGTGCCTTATAAATGTATTATTATCCAATATTCGAATCTTAATATATTAAATGTTGTGAAAACTTTGAAAATACACCGACAAGCTGTTTGAATTCTCAAATCAATGAAGGCAAATAAGTAGTCTCAGCCCTTTGACTACCAATACTGACGTTTGCATAATTATTATGCAGAACCGTAGCGTTCCTTCGCTTCTGCTCTCCAATAGGTCTCTGAAAACTCACAAATCACAAGAAACGTGACAGTAATGCCTTCTTCATTGATTTCATCACTTCAACAGTGTGAGAGAGAGGTACCTCCTTGGTCGTGTCGCCTTTTTATACAAGATTGATATCGGTAAAGGTATTTCCTAGCGGTATTGTGTTTAGACTTCAGACCTCCACCGAGCGGTGGCCTGATTACTGTCATTACTCTCATTGTTCGAGATGTTTCTATTTCACCGTACAACGGCAAAGTGGTGCGCAAACATCGCTGCACTTTTCAATATAATAATATTACTTTGTAAGAGCCACTTATTAGCGCTCAGTAAGAAAGTTATGACAAACCACTTATGGTTGGAATTTACTGATGTGATGAAGACATGTTGAATGTGACTTTGCCTGTAGTCGATGTTAGAATAGAGGGAGAGGACATTCGGCACGACGAAGTGGTGAAGAATTGCGTAGTAGTGATAAAATGGCTCCTACCTGGATCATCTATCATTTTTTTTTGATGCGGGGCAACACATTTACGCTCCTTCACTGGCCCTGTGTGGGGTCCAGTGGTGTGTGGGGCTCGCGCCACATAATAATGCCGAAAATCCTCAATAAACGCGAGTACCATCATTGCCACACTTCGTGAGGTACCCCAGAACAACAAATAATCAGAGCACCTCGAAAGCTAGTCAGCCTCCTAAGGATCAGTTGGGGTTGTCCTGCACTACAGGAAAACTCCACTGACTTTCGGACAGTACAATGGCGCTAGGTATATTTTTGTTTTATTCGAATGTGTTTTACAAATGTTGGAAAAGACCAGAGACAACGTAATTGTTTCCAAACTTTCAACAAGTAAATGTTCAATGTAAGGACACAATTTCTATGTAGTCAAGTTCAATTTATATAGTCGTACGTGTATTGAATGAGAAAGCTACATTCTTTTGACAACCGCGGTACTATCGCCATTACATCAATACTAGCTAATGTATTTATTATCCATGATGACCATCACCCATTCTCTTGTCAATGTTTGCAGGCGATTGTAACGAACAATATCAGCTACATCCCTTTTTATGAATATTCATTTAAGATGTTAGAAAAATATGTGTTCTAAATTGATTTGTATGTAGCATTATCCAGTCCACTCGGTTCCATTTCTCTGCAGGGAGCAACTGGCAGACGTAAGTGCACTCTTTAGTTCTTTACATCTCTGCGGTTGTGTTGGCCAACTCATCTCTCTTAGGAAATAAGTCCTTAGTGATCATATAAAATATTAATTCTCCGTGAAAGAAAGACAACAAAAATGAGATGACAAACTCAAAATAAATCCCTCTTTGGTCAGCGGACAATACTAACGAGCCCTTATTACTGAAATCCGATGAAACACACTGGAGAGCTCCTGTCCGGGGAGTTTCATGGGATCCCATTGGACCGAAAACTTATGTTACGTACAATGTGAATATTTTTTTCATTACAACAATATTATCGATATTATATACAGAAAATTTGTGTATGTAGTAAGGAGATACGACGTTATTCTTTCATAATGAAACTACTTATTTCGCACATTTGAATAGATTATAGTCTGGTAAAACCCAACGAATATTTTTACGGGGACAGACGTTATGTGGCGGAAAAGTATGTAACTGTAGGTATTATATATTTTGTTACAATTTTTCACTAAAACTATAAAGCCGATTTTATTTAGCCTTGGCACAGGCATAGATTATAATAGGGGAGAAAATTAAAATATTTTGTACCGCAAAAAAAATAATGCTTCCATTGAGGTAGACATTACGCGGTTATTACCTATGAAAAGCTATTTAAGTAAATATATATGTCGCAGACCGACCGTTTATATCACCGAATGTCATTACAACTAGCCATTATCAAAAATAGGGCCGTTTTACTCTGTGGCGGGCCAACGATTAGCCGTACTAAAATGACTGGAATTATCGTAATACGATATTCAATATAATTAGCCTTATTGAAATAAACTGAATCACTTTGTCACATTTCAGTTCTTAATTTTAACATTCGCAGCGTTCTTTGATATGATGACATTGGCATCGATGGTCGAATACAGAGAAATAAAAATACTATGCCCAAATTGTTTCGAAGATGAAGGAGCTTGGCTCCCGGTAAAACATTCACGGTTATGTTATTATTTTATTTGCATTCGAAACATTTTTTCTAATTTCATACTTGTACGGATCACTACCACAGCCTATAATCAAGAAATTGGATGAGGTATTGAAGAACGTCTCGCAATGACAATCCGGCTTATCGTTAGGCTGCCACATAGCAATACAGCGCAGTTCCGGAAAATGGCTAGTCGTAAAGATATAGTACGACCTATGTAGTACGACTGCGACATATGCATTAATTGTGTCGATTGTCTCCTAGGTCTGGTATCAAGGATATTCTGAACTTAGATATATCTACTGTGGAATTGTAATTACAATATGTCGATGTCAGCGGAGAAATACAGAATACCTGTAGACGTCACAGCATTTGGTTACGGACAATAGCAGCATACCGTGTTTGTAATAAAAAGTGGCATCGTGTGCGCGCCGCCCCACTAGAGTGAGGTGGGGACCGTCTACCCTTCCTCGGTCCCAAAATTAATCACTATAGGGTACACCCACACACAGCCCGGTACAACTCTTCCCATCTGCGGAAAAAGAGGGTGATCTATCCCCCTAAGCCAGAAGACACAAAAGTCTTCGCTAATCAGTCGAACTGCTGAGGCTGGAGCAATAGCGTACCAACCAACCAGTAGTAGGTTCATCCCAAAAAATAAACATATTTCCTGGTGATATTAGTATAAATCGCAGATCGCAAAGAGGGCAGATAAAGCAGAAAAGAATATTATTCAAGAATACATCTAATGACGTGCTGCATTGTTACCGAACCAGAACAGTATTGCCGAGGAGGTTTGGCTCTTGCTTCTGTCACATTGTACGTTTATATTTCATGCCATCGGAGTCCAACGCTAGCTTCTACTGTGAGTATCAGGGGACATTAATCAGCAGAAGACAGTAAACAACAGAGGATAGTGAGGAGCAGGGATAGTAAGCACCAGGGAACAATGCGCTTCAGGGGAAAGTGAGCAGCAAGAGACGGTGCGCGGCATGGGGCAGTGAGCATCAGAGACAATGCACATCAGGGGACATAGAGCGGCAAGGGACAGAGAGGCCAGCAGAAAAAATAAGCAAATAAGAATCAGGCGCATATATAATGTCTGTGTAAAAAAATAAATATCGTATGGCGCTTAGTCTTAGGAGTGTTTATAGCTGCAATGTATATAAGGTTTCTGCCTTCAATACTATAAGAATCATCTGTAGCTACTTTTTTATGATGCGAGGAAATAAATTTACGCGCATTCACCAGCCCTGGGTGGGGTCATGTGGTGTGTGGGGCTTGTGGCATAGTACAGTATCACAAAAATACCCACAAAGACCACTGCGAGAGACATTATTGCCGTCTTTGGTGAGACGCCCCATTGGGACATCGCAAAGGGGTGAGGCATCATTCTATATTCAACAAAGTGTCCCCATCCTGCTCCTTAATCCCCTCTTTTTACCCTATTGTACAAAGAACAGCCCCATCGGTTCATTTGCAATTTACAAGTGTCACGGACCTCACCCAGGGTACTTCATCGCCACATTCTTTTTTTTTTTACTGACGCGGGGAAACGCATTTACGCGCCTTCACTGGCACTGGGTAGGGTCCAGTGGTGTGTGGGGCTCGCGGAACATTATATAGTGCCGAATAACCACAAACACCACCGCGAGTGCCACCAGTCGCCTTTGATGAGGTGCCCCGGAACAACAAATCATCAGGGCACCTCGACGGCAAGTCAACCCCCGAAGAGACCGACGCCACCTCCACAGATGGGGTTGTCCCCCACCACAGGACAACCCCACTGACTTTGGGACAGTGCAATGCGGTGAGGTTCCCATCCTCGCCCCTTGCCCCGTGCGCAAAAGTGCTGCCACTTTTTGCTCTTTTGTCCCCTCTTCTTATAAAACGGGTACAAAGAGCGGCACCTCCTCCTGCTCTTTAGTCCCCTCTTCTTATAGGAGGGGTACTAAGAGCCGCAATCTCCACGGTTCAATTGGCTTCGCCCAAGGTGTCTCTGATAACCCCAGGCTACTGAGCCCCACCGCCACGACAAGGCTTGAGCCCTGGTGGGGTCATCGCCACATCCTATCTCAAGCGAATGCTATACGAGTTGTTTGAGAATGTACGATAAATGTACAAGAGGAACTATGTAAATGCGGCAGTCACAGGGGAAAGTGTAATTAAGCCTCGCTAAGATATGAATTCAGAAATTTATTCCCTTAGATGACACAGGAATTTTTCACGAAGCTACTTGAGTTGTGCGCTGCGAGCGTATATTAAATTACGTATCACTTAAAAATATTCAAGTTTGTTCTGGAGGCCGTCCGCTTCGATTTAATTTTGACTACCTGACTACTTCATGTCATGTTCTTCACGCATATGTGTGGAAATTCTGACATACGGCTGAACATGCTTACCACTAGACGATGAGTCAAATCATTTACCAGCGTAGCTTCTTACTAAAGATTTTGACTGTTTGTACCCTATATCAATTTTTAAGGGCGTATCCAGATCATTACAGCCTCGATGTTATTCCGCAAATTATCATAGATGTTGTTGAGTTTTTATAAAGCTAGCTCGATAGGTAGATCCCACCAGCGGAAGGAGTGATAACTGACCTCTAGGTTTTAAACATAATATTCTGCTCATGAACTCCACAATGCCGCAAGTGTATTCCGTATTGAAATAGCTGAATCACTCGAATTTCGCAATACAGTTTCCTCTGCAGTAAAGTTTTGTACCGAAAATTTTTGGCTTTAATCCTTACGAAATTTCTAAGCCCCTATAGGCGACCCCACTTTACAAGGGAAAACGCACTGAAAGGTCTAATCAATCAGATGTCAACGGAGTTTTAGTGCACCTAACACGCAAGTTAGAACATAGATACATAGAACGAGTGCCTAATAAAATATAATAATGATGTTTTCTCAGCCCAATTTATAATATCTCTGAGGTGGTGCCAAGCTACATTGCAGCCGAACTGGGTTATCAGGAGGTGTGAGGTACATCTCACTTACATAATAGCATCTTAAAAATGATGGCTATGATGTGTCATTTTCGTCGGCCGGCACGACCTTTGAAGTACCTCTCGCTGATTTGATATCGCCGTAAAGTGACAGCGTCGCTGTTGCTTTTCATGTGGTTTGTGAGTAGCCGGTGGCCCATTGGAGGGATGACAAGAAGGCAACGCATCCGCATAACAATCATGCGAATGTCCGTTTGCGTCGGTTGTCATCAAAAGGCTCGTTTCCCCCTTATGTTACAAAAAACTCCACTAAAATAATAACAAAAAAAAACTCCTTTAATATTCAAAGTGTGGGTAACGCTAAAATCCGAGTACCTCGTCACTCTGGTAAAGTTATCTCCAAGTTTTGTTTGTCACTCATATAGGGCTGAAATTAAATATTAAACTCCAAAACAATATCACAAACCATATTTGCTCAACCTGACGCCAAGGCAAATATTATTCCATCTCTAATATAATTTGTAACTTCACACTAAGCCGAGTCTCACTCGGTGATATCCCCGAGGCGTCTCCGTTTAATATTCGATTGAACGACCATCATTCCAAAACTTTTACACTCTCGGACCTCTAATCCGCGCTCACAAATTCTATTTCGACTTAAATGTGAATACTTCGAGGGTTGTCTTATGGATAACAATAAAGATGAATAATTTTCCAAGTATCTACGAGAAGTACCGATGTTACTTTTTTTTCTCCGAATGTTTACTACGAAAATCTGGCAGCTGTCACATTTCACTCTTCTATATATAATTTAGAAGTGTGTTTCCAGAAACATCTGGAAATTGTATTTACTTATATAAAATAAAATTACTATGTTCACATTAGTGTAGGTACTATGGAAACACCACGCGTTTCTGTAGTAATTTAATTTTGTCGAGATTTTATATATACATTTGTCAGTAAAAAGAAATGGGTGAAGTGATATTTGGTACAATTTATGAACTTATAAGCGATTCGTCCCGGATTCACAGGACAATAACAGCGACCGGATTGTCACCTTGACAAATTATACAACAAGAGCTTCCTCGTGAATCGCTCCACCAATAGGTAAAAACCGAAAGAAAATTTAGTCAACATCTACAGAATATCCATTCAGTTCAATAGATTTAACAACACTTAGACTAGCCTGAATTGTAGTAACGGTTTTTAGGACTAAGATTTTGTAACCCGCTGTCGCTTAAGACTCATCCCACGTCTGTTTGCAGAAGAATATATGTCACGTGATGTAATAATTCTGTCATTTGCGTTGAGGTTTACATTTGTGGGAATAGATTGTTCTGGAAGACATGTCTAACATTTAAATGTTCTGACGTTAGAATGTTTGATTTTTATAGAGAAATGACGTCGTGAAATTTGCTTTTTTTAAATATGGAAGGCTTATTAGAGACGAGCAAATTAGATGAGAAACCTAAAAATTACTAATGTGACAGCCGAGTAAGTTTGTACGTATGTTTGTTACACTTTAACGCAAAAACTACATAATGTATGTGGTTGAAATTCGGCAAAAAATATAGATTGCAAATTGTAGTAATATGAAAAAAATACTTTTTATTCCGAAAAAGAGAGTGAGACCCATGGGATAGGCTAATTATTAACAAGTTTCAGTCAAGTAACACCTTTCTTCATGGAAATTAATGTTGATATTTGTATGCTATAATAAATTTTAATACAAGACAATTTCTATGCAACTAATTCCGTACAAAAATATTTGTTTACATGACGAGGACAAATAGGAAAAATTTTGTAAAGGTAAAATTAAATAAAGTAATTGTTGAAATGGAATATAAATAGTGTCTATTTATTGAAGTGTTATTGAGAGGCAATATGCAGCGAATATCTTTTCAATTCGAGTCTGTGTCGAATTCGTAAACGATTAATTAAAATAATGAATAAAGGCTATATTTCTTATTTATTTTAATGAAACAAACTTGCAAGCGGAGCCGTGTGGCTACATGCGCCCACAAATATCAGCGTATTTGCTATGCAGATGTGTTGCCCTCATTTCCGCCTCTCTATCTGGCAATCGGAAACCCATACACCGCTTGAAATGCGACAGCCAAAAGCAAAATATGATGATTTTGTCAGTTTAAGGCGGTAGATGTCAAGTGAGTAAGAGGTCGATATTAATATGAGCAACTAACTCCACTGTCACGCCAGCCCAATCTGTTTCCCATTTAGCATTGAAAAACATTCTCATATTATAAGGATTAATTAGTAAATAAAATAAAACACAAACATAAACACTCCTGTCATGTGTTAGACGTCGCATGCATGTGTATAATGTAAAGTGTTTTGAAGCCTTTATTTAAATTGTGTCGTTGTAGTTCTAACATTTGGAGTACACAAGTATTTTGTGTTACAAATTTATAGCTTATCGCACTCCATGAAGCAGAATATCTGCAATAAAGCAAATAACGGGAGACAATGGATCGGTTTCTATCAATAAACGCAACCGTGCAGTATACATACAGTAGGGCCAACAATCCGCTACAGTTTTGCTTCGAAATGTTTTTGATATATTGTAGACTTCTGTTTAATATTTAATTAATAATTTCTGATGTTAGCGACTTAGTTTGGGGACGCAGTGCCGTGTTTAGTAGGAGTTAGTGTCATTCAGTGCATTACGGCTAAACTAGATCGGCAGAACCGGGTGAAACCTCTCACAGATATACCAGCCAGTGTATTGGAGGCAAGGACGGAGGAAAGCAATCTCAGGTGAATAATATTGACATTCAATGTATACCGGAAAAGAGAAACGAAAGCTTATATAATTATAAAACAAATTGGCAAGATAATTGAATATGACGTGGATGACACTATCATTTTTCACTGCACGCGTACTACTAAAATGAAGCCTAATAGTAATCGCCCCAGATCTATTGTAGTGCAATTCGTGAGTCCTCGCACTCGTGATAATTTCCTCGTAGCATACATAAAGTTTAATAAATCCAACTCAAATGGTAAATTAAATAGCTCTCATGTCAACTTTACGGGACCTGAAGCCCCAATTTATGTTTGTGAACATCTCTCTCCATCGAACATAGCACTTCATGTATCGACAAGAGTTAAGGCTAAGGAACAAGAATACAAGTATGTATGGATAAGGAACGGGAAAATATTTATCAAGAGAAACGATACTACTGAGCATTTACTTATAAGAAATCAATTGCTTACCAGTCTTTGTTGTAGTAATTACGATGTAATTATTTTAACTGAAACGTGGTTAAATAGTAGAATAGAGAGCGGGGATCTGTTCGACGACAGAACACATACAGACATGGTACATAGAAGAGACAGAGAGAACGCGACTTTCTCGCATAGTATTTTTACTAGGGGGAGGAGTTTTAATAGCCACAAAAAGTTACTTAAATGCAGAATGTATTGTTAATTGGCAAAGTAGACCTGTGGATACCAACTGATGCGGTTGTCTCACGTACTATTCGTGATTTGGATCTCTGCGCTGTCTATATTCCACCCCCAGTGACACAATATACCATTAAACATTTTCTTAGCAATTGAAACAAGATGTTAGAATTAACCCACACACCTGTCTGAATATGTGAAGACTTTAATTTGGGCACAATCAACTGGGACTTAGATGTTTTGATGACTGGAAGTAAAATCTTAGCCACTCATCAACTGATATTTGAATTTTTGCACACTAATAATTTAATACAACAAATTATATTTTGAACTCGTAAGGACGTATGCTTGACCTTGTTATAAAAACAAAATCTATAGATCTTGATATAAAATCAGCTACTCCCTTGGTATCAATAGACTTATTACACCCCAAACTATATTTATCCAGACATATATTTAGCATGCAAAATAATTACATCTCTACCTAGCAAGCCCTTGAATGAGTCACATAATTTTTACTACACTCTGGGAAACTTTTAACAGATGCATATCTACAGGCGTCTTTCAACGACGATTACACTGATGTTAGAAACTACAGACCCACATCTATATTATCTACATTTGCAAAAGTTCTCGAGCCACTAATATGTACGCATTTTCAAAACCGCAAAGACTGCAAACATGGATTCATGCCTTCAAGGTCGACGGTCGCAAACTCAGTCACTTTTCCAGAGTATCTGATTGACGCCGTAGATAGGAGTAAGCAATGTGATGTTATATACATAGACTTCTCCAAGGCATTTGATGAAGTGTCACATGGAACATTAATTCATAAACTATCTGCTTATGGATTGACTGGATCTAGATAAACTCTTATAAAATCATATTTAGAAAATCGAATTTTTATGTAGTTCTGAATGGTTATAGGTTATCAACGCGCACTATTACTTCTGGTGTACCTTAAGGATCGCATTTGGGGCCCGTTCTGTTTATTTTTTCATAAATGACGTTACAGATTATTTGTCTTCATCCAAAGCCTATATGCATGCTGATGATTTAAAAATCGCCAGAGTCATTAACTTTCCGAATGATACTATTTTATTGCAAAATGATCCTTTAAAGTAAAAATAATGTTGTGACGATAATTCTATGAAATTGAACATTACAAAAAGCAACACTGTAGCCTATTCCCAAAAAAACAAACTTATTATATATAGTTACCATGTTGGAGATGAAGTAATTCAGAAAGTTGAAACGATTATAGATTTGGGCGTAATTTTTGATAAAAAAATAACTTACATTCCTCAAATCGAGCGAGATGTAGCAAAGGCTACTAAGATGATGAGTTAAATAATGAGAAACTCCAAGGAATTTCGTAATCCTAAAACAAAATTATACTTTATAACAGTTAGGTTAGAAGTATAATGGAATACTGTATACAGGTGTGAAGACCACATTATGCAACCCATACGCTTAGGTTAGAAAGAATCCAGGAAAGATTTATGTGGCACCTGGCGTTCTCTGTTAGTAAATCTAAGGAAATTATGTCGTATACCGATCGATTTAAATACTTTTCTCGCTTTACTAGAACTGGTTTCCATGCTTTTGACACACGAGCAAAAATTCGCGATGTTGTATTTCTGTATAAGTTTATAAGGAACAAGATAAAATGTACTCAATTTTTGGAGATGAGAAATTTACGGATCCTAAACAGATACCCGCGACAACCAATAATGCCCCTATATTGCCAATCAAACTGTCCTTGGTTTGAAATCTCCACTATGTAGAATGGTTAGAGTCATCAACTCCTGTAGTAAATTTGTGGATCTACACTTTGATACGCCTTCATTCTTCTGTATGAATTTGTTAAAAAACTTATTTAATTAACTTAGAACCAAATTGACATACTGGCTAAATAAAAATTTACACTACTTATATTTTTTCCATTTAATCTTTTTATTTGATTTTGGTGTATACTTGAATGAATTTTAACTTAAAATATATGTAATGTATGTACTCGGAATTTTAAAAAAATATCGAAATTTAATGCATTGTCATTTTAATGTTTAACTGAATTTTTTTAGTAACATTAACATTATTATTATTATCACAGTTATGTAATTGCAAGCTGAGTTCGTCTCTAAGTAATTTTTACATGTTTAACATATTTTTATGTGTCTGTATTTTCATGAGCTATAATTACATGTGTTCAATTGTGGATGAACCTGCTACTATTAAATAAATAAAAAAATAAAAACGCATTTGTATAACGGTTCTGTAGATATTTATGTGCTTCGGTAGTCTCCAAAAAGCCGTGAATGCAAGTTTACCGCCTTTTGAGAAGGACTTGCTGATATTAGCAACTAAGCGGATATTGGTGGGCATCATCCCATCATCAACTTGTATTACATTGATCTTTCCTTTATTTTTGAAAAATGTGCTTTAGGATAAATAAGTTTCTATAATATAGAAAGTCAAAAATATTAAATTAAATTATAGTATAAAGTGGACGGCGAGAAAAAACATATTTTTTCCTACATAAAGAAATTTAATGTTGTTCACATTACCTACCAATTCGCAAATGCTATATCTATTACATGACATATTGCGCATCGTTTTTTACAAAGACAGACATCTTAATCAGATAAAATTAATTTAGTATGAAACTGAGTTAACGAGTAGACATTTAATTATCCTTCATAAAATGTTCATTCAGTCCATTCATTCCCATCTCAAAATATTCCACCCACATCCCTATGCGCCCTTACAAGTGACCCAGATGATCGCTGCCTCCTATGCTTTAAAAAAATCTTGAATATATTCGTATGGTATTATATCGCCTAGTAAGTATTAAGTGATGCAGGAGGCTTTCATGTTGTGTGGGGTTTTTTTTATACTTTAGGACGCTTTGAAAAAAAAATGGACTATATGCCTTATAACAATTTAAAGGACAAATTTATAAAGCAAGAATTTTCATTTTTGTTGTAAATTAATTTAAGCGCGCATCAAACTAATCACAAATCCGCCAGGTGCAAACGCGCTGTTCCCCATAAGAATACAACGCGTATTCCACCTCAGTTTCCAGAGGAAAATATTGTATTATCCCGTCCCTCAAGTCTCAAGCAAGAGCAGGGCCATCGATTCGATAGGCAAATTGAAATATGTTTCAACTTAGATACCGATTTTGTACTTGATCCAAAATTGTAAGATGTAGAGTAATGCAGCCTAATTAGACAAGCATTATTATTTAAAAAAATCCAATTATTATTTTTCAACACTTTGCAGTATCTTCAAGAATTACTTCACTATATGGAGGTAGTCCATCACTGTCTGAGGGATACTGTTGCGAGATCAAACGATTCAGGCTCGTGAGTCCACGAATTTACGAGCTGCGTAAGTCACGGAGAAATTAATTGTCTATGGCTGCACCGGGAATATCGTCAGTGGACTTTTAGATGACTGTTACGCAGAGTATTGTAAAGCGTAGTATTTATTACTTACTATGTTACTGACTACTTAACATCACACGTTCGCGGTGGTACCTCCCGCGTCTATAAGACAAGCTTGATTTTGTTTATTCATGGTATAAGGGAGCAAACGAGAAGGTGAATCGTAGGTGTTTTGGTGACTACCGAGTGTCGATGCCCACGTAAATTCATATATAGATATTGTAAATATATCGCTCTCCATTTGCCTGCCAGCATGAGGCCTCGGGAAACTTACAAATCGAAATAAGAACAATAATACCGCTGTCACATCACGCTGATAGTATTACATTTGAGTGCTGTTACTCAACCTACCTGTGTACCTGCCTGACCATGCCGCACTGATCGCGTGTGCAATGCTATACAGAGATGATACTACATACTGTAACTGATCGCGCCCGTGAGGGTCTGGTGGCACAGTTACGGTTCAATCACTATTTAATCTTGCTAACAAATAAAGCCTGAGAAAGAAGTCTATTACGGGGAAATATATCCTTTCAGCTCCGTCTTCTATAAAAATGTTCCCGGACATAAAATCTCAGTACAATGCGCCCTTCACTAAATGAAGCGCCCTCAAGATACACGCGAGCCGTAACATAAAACAGCGGCAATTTTATGGACCATAATAAACATGTATCAGAGCCGTGTGTCTTGCAGACATATTTAATCTCAGAATATAATTCATTAAAGCTAACTCACCCGGGAGAAGTTCTACCGCAAACACCGCGACAACACGTGTTCGTGCATATTACATTGTATTCGACAGAAAAAGCTCCACATTATGAAACCTCATCAGAAACAATTGCAGAGAACAAGACTAGACAATGAATACCAAAGGGATAAGGAATATAATTACAACAACTACACATATGTTCATGTGTGATATTTGGAGAGAAAAAGACCCCAGTGACATAAGTCACGATCCGTAGGTACTTGTCTTGTTTTCTCGAGAAGAGATGATCGAAAGAGCGAACAGCCGTCCGTGTTAGTGTTATTTTTACATCGCATTCAATTTAATTAATATTAATCTTCATAACTGAATATCAATTTTTTTATACGATAAAATTTTATTATAAAATTTTGATGCAAAATAATTAGGGTAAAGCAACTAGATAGAATTTCGGCTATTGCGCGGCTTACTTAACTCATGTATTACATAATCAAAAAAGTCTCTTTAAGAGAAACGTCGAAAAAATAAATTAGAGATATGCTTTAGGTACATACATAGTGTACTCACGGTCGTAGATCGCCGTAAGCGCCGTAAAAACAAGTGTAGACAAATATTTGTGTTAAGAGAACTTTTATGTTACGACTATGATATGTCACTTAAATTATTGAGGCGAAGCCACACATTTTAAGAAAAGGAATTCTGTTCTTCTTTTAAGACTTAGTTACTTTGTATTCCGAGTTTACCGCAGTTCCTGAACGGTTTAACAAGCGACATTTAGAACGAGTTATGCAAACCTCATGAGATATTTAAAATGTACTCTAGAAACTTGAATTTATTGAACGAAAACTTTTGAGTTTGAGAGAGATTTGAGATTTTCTTTTACTTTTTAAGGATTCTTAGCTCAAAGTTGAAACACGCCCTTTATGATTTTCAAAATCATAAAGTCTGTTCTAACCGTATGTATGTCTTGTCTATGTGTTTTTACATCTGTCGAAGAAGGTGGATATTTTCCGTAGACGTAGTCATAAAATTTAGTAATATATAAATTAATTCATGCGGTTTGTGCGTGTCCAATCCATGGGCTTCAAAATGTTAAAAACGCAACAACAGGCGACTCACTGAGTAAATTTGAACGAACGTGTTAGAATGCGGACAATGTTTCTCGAGCTTAAGTACGTGCGTATGTGTTTGAAGCCTAAATGGCTTGACAGATTTCAACGTATGAAGTATCGTTTGTGCCGTCTTGGCGACGCGAGTGACAAGTTGTACGTCGCACTAATATTATGGATTCAAAAGCTTTTGTTTGTTGCGTGTTATAAAAGCGTATAAAACTGTTGCGTGTATATGGTAGAACTTACAACTTTTTCATGTTCCAAATAAAATGAATGATCACCCTTGGGTCTATTTGGCACCATTCATTTCAGAGTCTAAAACAAACTTCGTCCAATTTTAATTTGCTGATATTGTAGTTTTGTGTATTGTTAAATATGTCGGAGCCATCCAAAGTTTTGCGTTGCTCACTTGCAATATATTTCATGCATACCTTTCATGAAATCATGTGTTAAATCGTAATGTTTGACATTAATGCGTACTAAATAAAAGTACATCAAACACAAAGACATTCAAAGGCATTTCCCCAAATCATCGGTAACGAACCGGATTACGTCTGACACTAATATGGATCGGGCGTACAAGTTGTACAAAATGTAATTTAATTTATTGTTTCTGCATTAAAATTTATCAGAGAAAAATATTCTGTTATTTTTTCACGTTAGATATTTCTTCTGTAGTATGTATACTAGGAAAACGAGCAAATGATTATTTTTTTGAAAGGAGTAAAATCCAAGGAGTGTAGAAAGGTAAAGTTTTAGGTAGCAAGTAATTATATGAGATCTTGAAAATCTCTAATACTTTAATGTTCATGAATCATTTATAAAACACAACAGCTCAGAATGTTAATAAATGTTAAGTTCCGTTTCTTACCGTTAAAACCACGGTGGGCATTTATTCTATCTAGAACAATAATTCTCTAACTTCTGGGCGGAATGTTTGTGAAAGGATTTCACGGAATCACTGGAGTTTTCTAATTTGATATTTTTGTGTGCGTTAGTTTGAACCTATGTTTCGTAATAAAAACAATAGAAATCAAGGCTCACATACTCTTTAGCGACTATACCCAACTTGTTATTTTTGTGTGCCTCTTCCAGCTCTCTGCTGAATAGTTGGCTACTGTCGGCATGACGTGTAAACAATTAAAGCATCCTGGTCGTTCCGTTCTAATAAAGCCCAAACCTAAAAAGTGCCTCTTATTCACATACCACCTACCTGGTAGGTTGTTTGAAGGAAAAGATTATTACCGAATTCAATTCAGTATTGCATCGGAATTCTAATTCACATCAATTCCAGTGTACTTGGCATGAGTTGAGTACCTTGAGCATCAGGAACATTACGCGCTGAGCTTCAGCAGAATAATGGCTTTGAACACATAAATAAGATTCATTGACAAATGAAGACATTCATTCATTAAACACGAAAATGTGTAGCAACATCGCACCCAAACATTGGGCTAGTTTAATAATTTAATAGCAGCGAAGAGAACAAATATTATGTTGTATCTCATGAACCGTGATAACTAGAAGTAGTACGGAACACTTTGTGCGCGAGTCCACTTCACACTACACTTTTTTGTAGTTCTGTGCATTTCCACTATCTTGCGCTTTTATACCTAAGTCTAATCTCAAGGTAGATCATATTAACAATAGTTTACATTTTCTTATCAGTATCGTAAAGTTTTCGCTGCGTCGCCGAGGCAATGAAGGAAACACGGTACAGTCGCTTAGATGTTCTAGATTACAAAACTTTGTTTCTTTTATTTGTATCACAAAATATCAACTTTAATATTTTTTCAAGTACAATGGAATGATAGACCTTTAAAGTCTTATCCATTGAAAGTTGTTAACAAACAAAAATATATATCTGACTTGGGCAGTGACGTCAGCATTGCTCATGCCACCATTTCCAATTTCACCCATATTCCTCAAATAATGAAACACAGTCAAAGACAATGCAATTTATTGATAACAGATTAATTAGATTTCTAAGCATAAATCATATCTTAATTCTTCCTTAATATTCTATTCTATAGAATATAATTCTATAAATTACTGCAGTGGTAAGAGGTACTCACAAAGCAAGCCAGTTCGGTCCGAAACCACCAATCAAAGAGAGCCCCACAAACATCATGGCGTCCTAGCAACAACAAAAGTTTTTGAACGTTTTTTGACTAAAATAAGAACATGTCTACTTTTTCACTTTAATAATTCAAATTCATCATGATGATTATCAGCCCTCATCAGTCCACTGCTGGACGGACATAGGCCCCATTTTATTGACATCAGGAGGAAAGGAGGGCAACGCATCGGTATAGTAGTTATACTGGTATTCATAGGCGTTGGTAGTTGGAAATAGGCTCCGATTATTCGTTTGCCTCACTAAACTACAAAAGAACAAGCCGGGTCAATGTTGTACCTCGTTCATATACGCAGTCGATGCCGTCGAGAGTTGTCACTTACCAAAGATTTCCAACATATTTTTTTCTTATAAATTATACAGAAAGCAATAAGCAGTGAGACTAAATGAAAAAAAAAAAATCTTAAAAACGAACATCACGTTGAATTTGTGCTTCGAGAAGGTTGACAATGACGCGGCCGCTTCACTTGTATTATCATTATCTGCGTTCCATAATAAATAGTGAGCAAAGGATTGGCGCCAACAAATTTTAATCATTATGTTAGTCTTAACCATTTAAGTAATTTTAGTTTTAAATAAAAATGTTTTTCTGCTTTTTATTGGATTTGAAAAGCTTCGAACGTGCCTTTTTACACTGTTTATTTTGAACCTTTCGATTACTTTATATTTTGTAAAATAAATCTATATATTTTAATAACACAACAAACATACTTAAAGCGAACTATAGAAAATTTAAAAAAAAGTTTGTATGGATACAATCTGTTTTCACGTCGCTCGTCTCGTGTCAACACAACGACAAAAGTACATCAATCACGTCGCAGAACTCCCCTTCCTCATTCATAGTACTTATTAAACCTGATTGGTTCGATGAAAAGATTGTAACTGATTTTATTTATTGCATAAGTATTTTGATGAGATTCAAATTGGGTAATTTGGGATTCGTTGAGGAAGTTATTTTATAGTATATTGACTAAGCCGATAACAGTTATGTGTTTATATAAGGTGTGATTAAGATGGTTTCCGCAATTATGCGAATGTTCATGGGCGTCGCTAGTCCTCGAGTGAATCCGACCGCTAGTTTATCGTCCTGACATACCATAAAAACTAGATAGATAGACTTTTTCCTCTTCTCTTCCAGTGGGTCACCGGAAACTGCTAACTCGAATGTATCACAGTTGTCACTATTCCTCAATATCATGTGAGATTTACCTCCCGGGTCGGGCGGGCCCATGTTAGCAGCAAAGGAAAGCGGCTTTACCGCTTTTGAAGGCCCATTTTGCATATACAGCACAGTGTACAGAAACTGCTATTTACCAAGAGAACCATTCACAAACCTTCTCAAATAGGATAAGTGATGATAATGATGAGGGTGTGAAGGATAAACTAGATGTAGTGGAGCCAACAACCACACAACTCGACCGACTGCTCTGCTTGTAGCTACTAAAATAACAGCGCAGGAATCATTTTCCACCGGCTCCGGTGCGGCTTACGACACAAATAACCGAAGTAAATTTGTACTGTGAAATGCCTTCCTTCGATTCCAAGCAGGCCGACCGCGCTCCAATACTGCTAAAATACGAAGTTTTTAAATTACGTTAAATCAATAATAATAATAATATTTGTGGACTTATTTCACAATGTTAGCCTAGTCGTATTGATAAGTACCTTAAGAACCTGTATTACAGGTATAGAAACAGAAGTAAATGGAAGCATAGTGAGAGCGGTAATTCTCAAAGCGTTACGCTAAAAATATTTTCCAAGATTTTATTCTTCACATTTTTTTACAGCGGGCATTTGGAAACATTTCTTAATGAGTCATTCCCAATAACAATGCAATAAAACGAATAGACGAGGTAAAAATGGCTATCTGAGCGTCAATGAGACTGCGGAGTCGCGGTGTGGAACTAGTTTAAAAACTACTACTACTACTACTACTACTACTCCTGGTCATCTTCGCAGATAATCTGCGAGGGCTACGGGCACCGAGGCGAACCTCAAAGCCCGGTTGGGATCGCGAGGGGACAACTATCACTTCGGTAACGGGACCGCACGAATTTTCGGGTTTGCCGTCGTGGCTTATGGGCTCAGGGAGGAATGTAGGCGTGTTTAGGGCCTGTGTGTTGTGTGGTGTGTTGTGATTGTGGTAAGTAGTGATTGGGTGTGTTATGCATGTGCATGTGTGATC